>RQTK01001147.1:35209-73569 GCA_003991915.1 Elysia chlorotica | reverse complement strand
CAGACCTGAACACTGCTTTGTCAGACCTGAACACTGCTTTGTCTCCCCAGACCTGAACACTGCTTTGTCAGACCTGAACACTGCTTTGTCTCCCCAAACCTGAACACTGCTTTGTCAGACCTGAACACTGCTTTGTCTCAGACCTGAACACTGCTTTGTCAGACCTGAACACTGCTTTGTCTCAGACCTGAACACTGCTTTGTCAGACCTGAACACTGCTTTGTCTCCCCAGACCTGAACACTGCTTTGTCTCCCCAGACCTGAACACTGCTTTGTCTCAGACCTGAACACTGCTTTGTCTCAGACCTGAACACTGCTTTGTCAGACCTGAACACTGCTTTGTCTCCCCAGACCTGAACACTGCTTTGTCTCCCCAGACCTGAACACTGCTTTGTCTCCCCAGACCTGAACACTGCTTTGTCTCCCCAGACCTGAACACTGCTTTGTCTCCCCAGACCTGAACACGTTCGCCAACGGCCTGACGGTGCCGGAGCACACGGTGGCGGAGACCATCGAGCTGTCCGAGTCGCCCCAGGACGGGGAGGGTCAGGTTGACCTGCCCCGGGCGCCCTCGGGCAACGGCTCGGCTGTGGCTGTGACTGGCGCGCCGGACTCCACCACCCAGACAGGCAAGCCTGGGGCAGAGAGGGCGACAGAGCTGATCTCCCCTGTCTTAAACAGCTTCGTCACCGGTATGGACCTAGAGCAGGAAACTCCAGACAGGAACAGCTGTTCAGACACCACTGCACGTGATACACTGATTGAATCATTTTCTAACACCTTTCCAGCTGAAAACTCGGCAGATTCTCGTGTGGGTGTCTGGGTAGGTCCTGAAGGCGAAGATTCTACAAAAACTCCCATTTCTACCACACTTGATGGCAGCGCTTCACGAGTTTCCAGTGCAACCAACCAGCTTGATGCCGATAGCACAGATGCTGCCTGTCCTGCTGATAGGTTTGTCAAACCTGCTAGCGATTCGATCTCTAAATACACATCATCGATCGATAACCTGCAGGAAAACGTGGACGTCACCAAGAATATTGACAAAGATTCTCTTGTTGACAACACATCAAAACGTAACTTCACTAACAATTTGAGACCCACTGAAAACTTGAGATCATCGCGCGCAGATAATCCAGGAAAGCGTGGAAATTCCCGAAACAAGAACATCAAAGGCGCGTTTGGATCCCCAGACGTCTCAAAGGCATCCCCCATCAATTCATACAGAAACACAAATTCTAATTCATTGCAACAAACCTTCTCATGTGTCCCGGATCCGCCCCAAGCCTTCGGTGCGGGCGGTGTGTACTTGGGCTTCAGTGCGACAGTACCATCACACGGGCCGGCCTCGCGCTTAGACAAAGCTACAGGCGGTGTAGGAAGTACACCGCTCCACAAAGATACCTCACCGGACCCTGGCTGTAGAGATAAGCTCAGTGCGGGCTCTGCCACTGTCCGGGCCGTGAAATCCTGCCCACCAGTCTTCACCTCAGACTCCGAGTCCGAGTCTAACGAGGAGCCCGGCTCCCCGCTCAAGACCGCCAACCCGAGCACGCGGCCGGCGGCGCCCATGTTGGTTCGGGTGTCGGAGTGCGGCCTGGACGCGCAGAACGGGTTTTCCCAAGAGGAAGACGACCCGTCTCCTGAGAGTGTCCACAAATAACCTTCAGAGAGGAAGCTGAGGAAGTGTGGTTAACATCAGGGGACATTCGACCGTTACTTGTTCCATCCTGCTCCTGAGGAAGCTTGAATACAGTGTTTGACCTACTAAGACCCTTTATTTGAGACGTCGTCAAACTCCTCTGCCTAGGTGGTTCCCGCTCTTCTCTGTTCTGGGTTCAATATCCTCCTTGTGTATACATAACGTATGTGGCCAGTAGATGGTGTTAAGTCTTTTCAGGTTGGCGGATCGGTGTTAAAAGACAGCCATTTACAGTGAATGGAAACCGAATTCTCGGGCCCCTCATAGATGAGGCGATAGAGCGGTGAAACCCCAACTTTTTTTAAGAATGATGTGACGGGTACTGCAAAAACTGTGAATTTTTTTACAAATCATGCGCATAAACATTGACATTGTATACTCAGGTTCGTTCCACTGCCAAACGCACTTAAATGATTCTTTACAGGCATTGTAAGCTTCCCATTGAAAATTCTAACATGATGATAACAGCCCGAAGATCTGCACTACATCTCCTAAAAGACTCTACAAGTTTAAGAACGCCGAGAGCAAGTTCTGCAAACCAGTCAATTGTCCTAAGGTGGCTGTTTGCTGTGGGCTGTTTGCTGCTCCCACCAACAGGAGACTTTGATCAAGCATTACTGTTTGTTGTCTATCCAATGCTCGCTGACTCGCAACGCCTCAGTTGATCTTCGTTCGAACTTAATGTAAATTCAACGTTATTGGGGGGGGGGGGGTTCTGGTGCTTGGGCCTCTTTTTTTTTTTAAAGAATACTTTGAAAGAGCTGGGGGTGTACATTTTATTGAGGTGTTTGTAAATATACATCCATGTTTTGTCCTATAAGTAAGTCTGTTGTAAATAATACCCTGATTGTGTTTATGTGATCATTTCTTCTGACCACCTGACAAAATATGACAAAATGTGACAAAAATTTAATGTGAGTACAGTTCAGTTTATGCGATCTCTTCCTGTGTGGCTATCTGTTGACGCTTAGCGGCAATTTCTATCAAATTCTTTGAATCTTGTCTTCTGCACTTGCTCAATTCACTTACATTTGTCATATTTTCGGGTTTTCAATTTTATCATTCCTACCACCTTAATGGGCATGTGGTTAGATTAATGCGCAAACAGTGTAATTGTGATGAGGCTTTCTCTTTGAATGTAAAGATCGGTCACGGAATATGGAAGGAAAGAAACAAAACCACCAGCCTGAGTCTATTTCAAGTCGACAAACAAGATAAGATAATATACGTTTTGCTTATACTCGGGTGACATTTGGGTTGAATTTTTGCAGCACCACCATCGGCATTCGTGATATTCACATTTACAAATCATCTCTCTCTCTCTCTCTATCTCTCTATCTATCTATCTATCTATCTATCTATCTATCTATCTATCTATCTATCTATCTATCTATCTATCTATCTATCTATCTATCTATCTATCTCTCTATCTCTTTCTCTCTCTCTCTCTCTCTCTCTCTCTCTCTCTCTCTCTCTCCCTCTCTCTCTCAAGAAAAAATCGTTCATCCTTTATCTATCTATCTATCTATCTATCTATCTATCTATCTATCTATCTATCTATCTATCTATCTATCTATCTATCTATCTATCTATCTATCTATCTATCTATCTATCTATTTTTTACTCATTATTTCCCTTTCCCCTCTGTATATATCTCTCTATCTATCAATCTCACTCTCTCACCCACTCTGTTTCTCTCTTTCGATAGAGGGAAAGATTCATGAAAATATATAAATCGCTAGGATGAAAATCATTGAGCCTATTTGAGGAGTCTTCATAACTAAAGTTTGGTAGACATTCGTTAACTTTGTAGAAAATCATCCACCTTGTGATGCCTTGGGAAACATTGCGTTCTGTATCAGGTCTGGATTTATTGTATAGACTTGAATGATTTCAAATCGCAACCAGTTTATCTAAATGTGTCCTATTCCTTAAAGCGTGAAATCAAACCAAATGTCGGGCACTTACCTGATCGTTTAAAAGTACGTGGAATCGTTTAAAAGTACGTGGAATCTGAGTAACATTTGACAAGCTCGTTTAAAAGTACGTGGAATCTGAGTAACATTTGACACGCTCGTTTAAAAGTACGTGAAATCTGAGAAACATATGACAAGTGCACGTTCTACTCCCTTCAGTAAAAAAGCTACGCTAGAAATAGCTTTATTTCACATCCGATACTAAAATATCATGATCAAGGTCTTTGATCTACAAAAATTTCCGTAAGAAAAAAAGGAAAAAAAGTAAACATTATTCAGAACAGAACACATGTTTCTACGTGCGACTCATGCTTTGCTATTTGCTATTGACGCGTTGCTTATCTTAAATATTGTAATGTAAATAATAATATTATTTTGTTCCATTTTTTATTAAAAGCGGATCGACTACGTTCCTGTATTTGGAATGAATAAGTATGTTAATGTTAGAGCAACGGAGAGCAACCTTGTTGAAATTCTGAGTTACTTGTATACACAAAATGATGATGCTAATGTTAATGATTTGGTAATGATTGTTACATGAACATTTGGATGGCAAACGAGACGTCGGGTTTTCTTTTTAGTTCTGTTAATTTCAGAAAGGCCTAGATGTGTACCATCGTGAGTAAGCGACCGTTAAAGCGCTCCCAGAACTTGAATGGCATTGTTATCATGTGAAGGTTCTGTCTATGGGTATATAAAGGTATGAGGAATAGACAATGTACTAAAGGGTGACGTTTTGAGGAGTATTTATTATGTAAATAAGGATACTGGAAGTATTATTAACTCATTTATACACGAGGATTATGTCTTGAGTCAGTCTGTAAATAGTGTATCCTCTGTGTTGTTGTTGTTGTCGGTGTTTCTGTTGTTATTCATAGAACATGATGAGCTGTTATTAATGTTGGAAAAGTGTCACAAAGATATTTTTTTCATTATTTTGTCCACAGCATAATTTAACGTAAAGTGTAACATAAATGAAGTAACACTTAAATAGATGTTTTCCTGTTAATTATTGTTTTACATGTATTAAAGTTCAATAAAAACAGTTTTACTCGACTTATGTGTTTTATATGCATGGATGTAGAAATTTGGAACATTTTTACATGTAAATCTAAATATGAATAAAAATCAAAATTTCTTTGTCATATAGTATATTTAACAAATGATTATTTTCCTCTGTTGTTTTTTTAAGAAGGCTCTTTTGACAATTGTTGTTATTTGTTAGATATTTTGTTTATTTTTTAACGTTCAACGCTATTAACTCGGCCTTATCAAGGACGGGTCCTCAGAGTCAGGTCTGATATTTGTGGGGTGCTTGGAATTTAAAGCTTAGACTGGGTTGCTAGATGATGCAGATCTTCTTCTTTCAGTGCGAATTTTTCATCCTTATCTAGACATAAGTATCGCAATCGCGCGAGAATGTGTATCTGTAAGGCGAGAATGTGTATCTGTAAGGCGAGAATGTGTATCTGTAAGGCGAGAATGTGTATCTGTAACGGAAGATCTATCGATTCCATATCGCAGTCTTCAGAGCATGGAGTTACTGGATGCGCAGTTATTTATTACTAAAGTACAAACACGAACTTCATCAACGGTTCTAGGGTTTGTTTGACGTGTTTACAGCGATTTTTCGAAAATCAATCTTTTAAGATAAGAAAATAATTATGTAGAATTTACTTTGTAAGGAATTTCCAAGTAACCAAGAGGGTACTTAGCCAAGAATAAATGCCAATCTCTCATTTCGGTCGTTTTACAGAGAGGGATACTGAAAATATGCCATGAGGCGATTTAATTTTAAGTTTTTGTAAGGTAAAGAGAAAGAAAATATTAAAACAAATGTTTGCGCAGAATTTTAGTGAAAATCAATGCGAACGAAACAGCACAGAGAAAAGCTTTGAAGGTAAGTTTTAAAAAAACGTATTGTAGCTGTGACAGGAGACAGACCAGATTTAGTTGCTGCTCTGATACGCGGTGTAAGGGCTATGGATCCTCACGTTTCGTGATGTTGAAGATGGTGCTTGAGAGTGGGTCTGCAGAAGATTGAATATTTTGGGAGCGGAACGCAGGGTTGGAGGTTATAGTGGATTTCTGCAATTACCGACGCGGACAGAGAGTACTTCACACAAAAATCGATCCAATTTTTTCTTTTAAAAAAAGTGGAAAGAACGGAGACATAAAAATTTTGAAATATCTCATTTCGACACAGTGTGTCCAAGGAATGCATTTTTCAATATGTCTCCTTTAGGAGTTTAGGGGACATGTCGCATATTTTCCTGAAAAAAATCATGTTCGCAAGAACACAAAAAGTTGGTTTTATCCCTCGAGTTTTTATTTACTAAAAAGTATATTATGGGTTTTCTTTTGGAATTCGCTGTTAGCCCACAATATTTTCCATGTCGCCAGACGGTATCAGATGAGAGCAACACGCAAAGTGTTTAATTACACACTTTCATTTTTT
This sequence comes from Elysia chlorotica, assembly GCA_003991915.1. Lineage (NCBI taxonomy): Eukaryota > Metazoa > Mollusca > Gastropoda > Plakobranchidae > Elysia > Elysia chlorotica. The sequence continues at coordinate 67,433 of RQTK01001147.1, read as the reverse complement.
TCTGGTTCGTAACTGTCAAAATAAACAATCCATATATCCACAGATTTATGCAGAAGCGTAATGTGCTGGACAAGATGACTTCTCTTCTCTCTCTCTCTCTCTCTCTCTCTCTCTCTCTCTCTCTCTCTCTCTCTCTCTCTCTCTCTCTCTCTCTCTCTCTCTCTCTCTCTCTCTCTCTCTCTCTCTCTATCTATCTATCTATCTATCTCTCCCTTTCTCTCTCTGTCTCTCTCGCATTCGTCCACTCCCCCTCTTCCCTTCTCCTCTACTTTTCCTGCTCTCTAGTTCTTTTTGCTTAATCTATCTATTTGTATCTATACGTATAAACACAAGGAGTGGATCTCAAACGAGACCTGAACACTCATCACTGAGAGAAAGAACCCGAAACACCAAATCAATCAGACCCAGGACCTACAGGAAAAGCACCTATCGTACGATCGATACTGGGGGAAAAATAGAGAGGTGCAGAAAAGTGCCAGGAAAGACGAAAGAAAGTACTTAAAGGAGCTGCAGAAGACCAAAGAAATATGAAGACACTGTACGAGATCACCAAGACTATCTCGGGGAAGAACAGAAAACCCAACCGCCCCTTCACAGACTAGAGCAGAAACAGCATAGCTGGCGAGGAAGAGCAGAGGGCAAGATGTGGAACACTTCAAGGAAACACTCAACAGACCTGCTCCACCCCCAAAGGAGCTCTTAGACATAACACCAACCATCCCAGCAGGGCAGAGATCGCCAAGGCCATAAAGTCTCTCAAGTCAGGCAAGGCGGTAGGTCCAGACGGCATACCACCTGAGGCTCTTAAAGCCGACATACAGACCTTGAATGGTCTGCTGCAACCTCTCCTATGCAAGATCTGGGATTGAGAGCAAGTTTCAGAAGACTGGAAAAGAGGACAGAAAGGGGACCAGTAGTCCTGCGGTGACCGGCAAGGAATCATTCTGCTATCAATATCGAGCAAAGTTTCAACTATAATCCTGGTGGATAGGCTGAAGAAAACCCTGGGTAAGAGATTATGTGATGACAGGCAGGCTTCCGACGACATCGTTCGATCACGAACACATAGCTACCACGCTCATAATCATCGAACTGTTACTGGAGTGGCAGACCCCTCTGTATCCAGTGTTTGTTGACTTTCAAAAAGCATTCGACAGCGTCGACCGAAATAGCATCTGGAGATTTATGTACCACTACGGCTTTCCAACAAAGTTTGCCACTATCATCCAATAACTCTACGAAGACGCCACTTGTCAAGTTATCCACGGCGGGAAACTGATGGAACTGTTTAACATTCAGACTGACGTCCGCCAGGGTTGCCTGCTCTTCCCAACGATCTCCCTCATGGTGGTTGACTTGGTTATGAGACAGTCTACTACAGGTCGAAGGACAGGTATCCAGTGAACCTTCATGAAGCGGCTGGAGGATCTTGACTTTGCAGATATCAGCCATCTCTCTCAAAAGCAACAGGACGTACAAGAGAAGCTTTATCGTGTGGCAGAAAAAGCCGGAAATACTGGACTCCAGATAAACATCAGAAAGCCATACTAATGCATTGCGACTGCATGTAGGAAACATCAAAGAGGTTGACAAATCTGTCTATCTTGGTAGTGTTGTGTGCAAAGACGGGGACACAAACGAATACATCAAATGCCGAATCACCAAGGCCAGATACGCCTTCAAGACCCTCAAACCAATCTGGATGTCTACAGCACTATCTGTCCGAAACAAGATCAGGATCTTCAATACTAACGTAAAGTCGGTCTTTGTTTATGGCTCTGAAACATGGCGCGTGAACAAGACTAGCAACACAAAACTACAATCATTCACCAACAGATGCCTCAGAAACATCCTCAACATTAGGTGGCCTGATTGTCTCAAACAAAGAACTGTGGGCCAGAGCGAAGCAAAACCCCATCAGGATAGAAATCAAAAAGCATAAATGGGGTTGGATACACCAAACACTTCTAAAGCATGTAATATGTATCATAAATCACACGGCTAGCCCTGGAGTTAAATCCCGAAAGAAATTAAAAGAAAAGGCCGATCGTCTGAAGCAGACTCGGCGGAGAAAGACCGACTCAGAGATAAAAGCTGCCGGTACTATAATGCCTATTATACTTATTATCATTATTATAATTATTGCTGTTGTTGTTGTTGTGGTTATCTTACATGTGCGGTTTAATCATACTGTATAATTATACAGTTATACAGTTCGTGTTTAAGTTTTACAAAGGAAACTAATTTCACAGTTTCAACAAGGAAAATTGAATTCAGGGTCAATAACATACAAATTGTTATTTTCAAGGATATTTCACAGACACCTTGTCCCCAGCTGATAAACCTGCAGGTACGTAATTCAAAATGGTGTAGAGAAGTTGTCCCAAACTGTGTCGTGTTGTAACAGAGCGCGCGGCTGTAGCGGCGTGTCAGGGCATAATTACCTGTAGCCAAGTCTGAGCACGAGATGGGAGGGTCCAGGGGAGGGTCCGAATCAATCATCAAGCTGATTGCCAACCGCCCACCAAGGTTGATAGTGAACTGCCAACCTAACCAATCGTCCAAGTGTAATCATGGAGAAACAAGCTATAGATATGCCTTTTCTTCGTTAGGTTGGTCGCTCGGCTACTTGGTCTTCGGTGCCATATATTGCACAACATCCAAGGCTGTCTAAGTATACATAGTTGACTGGCCGTAACTAATAAAAACAACAAACAAATCTTTAGTTGGGAAACGGCCTTCTGGAACGTAGGGTCGACTTTTTTCTTTTGTTGTTGTTGTTGTTGTGGTTATCTTACGTGTGCGGTTTAATCGTACTGTATAATTATACAGTTCGTGTTTAAGTTTTACAAAAGAAAGTAATTTCACAGTTTCAACAGGGAAAATTGAATTCAGGATCAATAACACACAAATTGTTACTTCAACTTTACAGTATACATTTTACAGAAACCTTGTGGTCCACAGCTGATATGACGGAAAAACCTATATAACTGCAGGTACGTAATTCAAAATGGTGTAGAGAAGTTGTCCCAAACTGTGTCGTGTTGTAACAGAGCGCGCGGCTGTAGCGGCGTGTCAGGGCATAATTACCTGTAGCCAAGTCTGAGCACGAGATGGGAGGGTCCAGGGGAGGGTCCGAATCAATCATCAAGCTGATTGCCAACCGCCCACCAAGGTTGATAGTGAACTGCCAACCTAACCAATCGTCCAAGTGTAATCATGGAGAAACAAGCTATAGATATGCCTTTTCTTCGTTAGGTTGGTCGCTCGGCTACTTGGTCTTCGGTGCCATATATTGCACAACATCCAAGGCTGTCTAAGTATACATAGTTGACTGGCCGTAACTAATAAAAACAACAAACAAATCTTTAGTTGGGAAACGGCCTTCTGGAACGTAGGGTCGACTTTTTCTTCTTTTTCTTCTTCTGTGTTTATTTTAATACGCAAAATTGCCAAATCTTTTGAATTTTCCGTTTGGCCTCCTCGATGTAAGAGGCAGTCTGTTGTATGGTTTCCCGGGTAGCCTGCAGTTGTTGCTGCAGTGTTGTATCTGAGGCCATAATTATTGTTTGCCTGAGCTGGGAATCACAGTGGCATTGCAAAAAACCATGTTCTGGAGTTTGAGGTTTGCTGACTTCATGGGGGTTTATGTATGTTGTCTTTTAAATACATTGAGTTTGTTCTGGTTTTCCAGGAATTGTTATGTTGTTCTTAATAAGTGTTTTAGTTTCTTGGAATGATATTTTTGTCGATGGTTGAACTTTTGAAGAGCCCTCTTTTGCAAGCCTGTCAGCTGACTCATTTCCCGACAGGCCACAGTGAGCTGGAATCCACTGCAGGGCTACGGAATTTGTCCTTGCTAACGAGTCTGAATTTTGTAGGATTGTTTATGTCAATATTGACTTTAGCTCCAGGTTGAAAAGACTGAAGAGGTTCACGGCAACCACTTAAGATAACAATGTCTTTATTGTCGGTTTTATTATTACCTAGTAGTGGGGTGGGTATCAAAAAGGTTGCAGTGACATTCTGTTTTCTTTGGAAGGCATCTTCAATTTACTGGTCCAGATACGTAGTTTGATCTTCAGTACTTCTATATTTTTTGTAACCTGATGTACATTTAAAATGTGGTTCTCATCGAGATATGCCATTAGTCTGTTGATCGACTCACGAAATTTAAGAAAACACTACAAGGACGCTACCTGATAGAAACTGGGAGATAATGACTAGAGGTGCATTGTCAAACTTTATCTTTACATGATATTTAAATAACGTCTTATGTTGTACCAGCCTCATGCCCCCTCCCTCCCTTGGTTACGGGAATGGGTGGTATATACCCTATTCTATTACTTACATATTTACTAATATGGATAAAACACAGTAAGGGACATAGGGTATCAACGCTGACCAAAAAAAACTAACTATTGATTTTTTATTTCAAATGGATAGTCTTCAAGCTTAACATTTGTGCATCGATCTCTCACAAAATAAAATAGTTTGGACTAACGACCAGTACTTTTCCAGGATGCTAATAATGAGAGTAAATTTTGAACTAAGAACTTGTGTCAAGCTGCAACCTCAGTCTAAGTCTGTGAGTTCAACAGGATCGCTATACGCTTAGTTTTGTTTGTTTGTACAGAATGTATAGGTCAAGCTAGCTATACGTTTTCTTTTTTTCCGTTATCATTTTGTGTGGTTGAGAGAGAGAGAAAGAGAGAGAGCTAGAGAGAGAGAGAGAGAGAGAGAGAGAGAGAGAGAGAGAGAGAGAGAGAGAGAGAGAGAGAGATACGCGCTTTTCACGTGCCCAAACGCGAGTGGTCCCAGTTATTTAATAATTTATCACGATATGCTGTATTGCTAAAATATCAACAAAGAACATCTACATTTGAAACCTTTTTTTAACATAACAAAAACCAACCCATTCATAAGGATTCATTAATTGCTATGGTCGATGTTTAGTTGGCATTCAGTTTTTGGCAACATTTTGACGATTATAGCCATTTCAAGTTAAAGTTGATAGCTTTTCAGCGGAAAAACGAGAACCCATTAAGGGTACGTGATGTAAAAAAGTACAATTATGTAGATCTAGATACCATTAGCGGCTCTGGGTTTATTATTCTATGCATCTCTCTCTCTCTCTCTCTCTCTCTCTCTCTTTCTCTCTCTCTCTCTCTCTCTCTCTCTCTCTCTCTCTCTCTCTCTCTCTCTGTCTCTCTCTCTCTCTCTCTCTCTCTCTCTCTGACTGTCTCTGTCTCTTTATGTGTCTTTATCTCTCTCTGTCTCTACATCTCTCCCTCCCTCAACATTTTAACCTATTTATCTCTTGGTGTTGATCAATCGATCTATCACTCACATATTCTCTCCCCTCGCTCTTTCTTTTCCCTCTTCTCTCTCTGTCTCTACATCTCTCCCTCCCTCAACATTTTAACCTATTTATCTCTTGGTGTTGATCAATCGATCTATCACTCACATATTCTCTCCCCCTCGCTCTTTCTTTTCCCTCTCAATCTGTCTCTTTCTCTTTCTCTTTCTCTGTCTCGCCACCGATCAATCGAACTATCTCTCACAGAGTGTCTCTTTGTCTCTTTCTCCCTTTCTCCCTCTCTGTCTCCGTCTGTCTGTTCCAATCTGTCTTCTTTACTCCCACCATCAATAACTACCTCCTGTTTTGTCTTTCCCCTTTTTTTCCATTTGAACCTTAAAAACTGTGGGGAGTAATAACTTTCCCACTCATCTTTTTTCTCCTTAAGGCGAGCTTTCTTAACCAATTATTGAATGTAATGACCGAACTCGTCCCGCTTTCTAATCTCATTCCGGCCCTAAATGGACTCCGTGTCCCCGAATGTGTGACCCCCGATTTCCCCAACTTGAGTCTATCACACGCGATAGTGGGCGGGTTTTTTGTTGTCTTAATTTTCGCCCAATGTTGACATCCGGGACTTGGTGGAAATGTTACTAAATAGAGAGGACTCGGATCTGGGTAAAATAGTCCGCTAAAGTGTCGCGGAGGAATACTCATGATAATATTGAGACCAAGTTCTAAACGTGTAGCGCCTTTGCTGAAAAACGTGCCTGTTATCACCAGATCGCCCAAGGCGGTGCCAGATTGCCCGATAGTCCCTGGCTCGTCATTTTCACGTGAAATAAGAAAAAGTATTGCAAAAGCAGGAAGTACTGGAAGAGCTGGGCGATAAAAAGCAAATTAACGCTTTAGTGTGGATGTAGTGACAGAGTCTCTTGTCACCTTTTTGTGCTTCTTTCTCCATGATCGTCCTAGCCTTCCTTTTTCTCTCTGTCTCTCTCTGTCTATCTATCTATCTATCTATCTATCTATCTATCTATCTATCTATCTATCTATCTATCTATCTATCTATCTATGTACCTATCGATCTATCTCTCTGTCGCCATGTCTTGGTCTCTCTTTTTTTCCTCTTTTTCTCTTTATTGCTCTCTTCCTCTCTCATCCTCTCTCTCTTTTCTGGCTAGCTCTCTAGATCTTTTTTTTTTTCTTGACATTCTCTTGTCTGGAGATTCATGGGCGATTTTTAGTTTTGAGTTCAAACTTTTTTTCAAACGGTTCCCTTCCAGAGTTACGTGCTCATTAGCCACTTTGTCCCCTGTCTTGCGGTGACATTTTCTGTCATAAATCGATGTCTGAAGCGGTGCCAAACTCCAGAGTGCCGGAATTCGCTACTTTTAAATTGATCACCAGAGAAATATAACGGTAGAGAAAGATTGATGAAGGTTTCGGTACCGTTGTATAAAGAAAAATTTATGAAAGTTTCAGTACAGTTGTATTAACCATAATACTTTTATCTTATTTTTTTCAGTACAGTTTTTTGAGGGATTTTTCTGATTGTTCAACTTTTTTTTTAATGTTCTGTTTCCATCATACTAGCTATATTTGTCTTTATCTATCTATCTATCTATATTTTATATTATTTTATATCCATTTATACCTATCAATCAATTAAAAAATCTGTATCCATCTATCTATAATTATGTCAGAACCATTGTTTGGCATATATTTGTTTGGCGAAAATCCAGCCTGTTTAAGTTGAGCTCCAATATATGGGTTACAGTGCTGCACATTGAAACAAGCCAGACCATGCCATTGAAGAGACTGGGAGGGATGCTGAAGCATCCAAATGATATACTGGTATGAATTTCGAAGTTTATGGATTTTTACATGAGAGAAAATGGCGAGGGAAAATAACTGATTTATAATTATATAGCTTCGGGTTTTATATGTCATAGACAGGTTTTTCTAAATTTTAAATTATGTTATCAGCGTGAGGAATCATACGAATCTACAACAAAACGAACAATGCATTAGTTCCCCAAACGAACTTGTACAAACACGATAATGTATTCAAAGCCAAATAAGCTGGCGCCCCACCCCCTGAGAAAACTGACTGGTGAGTGAAGCCTTCAAGCCTGCGCTGCTTACATAAGTTGCTGAGGGCCTGAGGGCCGCCGCCATTTTGTATGGGTCCCTCCGCAGAATAAATTAGGTTTGTTTGTGATTGAATTAAGTCAGTGGAGTTATGTAAATGTAATATTGTTTTATACACGATAGCTAAATTGGGAAAGGGGAGGAGGAGGGGGTAGAGAAAGAAAATGAGAGAGACAGATAGGAGAGAAAGAGAGAGAGATAGAGAAAGAGAAAGAGAGAGAGAGAGAAAAAGAAGAGAAAAGAGAGAGAGAGAGAGAGAGAGAGAGAGAGAGAGAGAGAGAGACAGACAGACAGACAGACAGACAGACAGACAAACATACAGGCAGACAGACAGACAGACAGACACATAGACAGGACATAAATATAGAGACATACAAAGAGACACAAACTAGGATTCAGTGAGTGCGTTGCGTAAAAGAACAAAATAGAGATGAGCATGTTTCATTAAGTTTTTTCCACCGTCGAATCCCCGCAGCTCTTTACACTGTGCCTCGTCCACAAAATAATAAAAAATCCCATAAAACCAATAAATGCATATTAACAAACATTTATTAATACTAGTTACGAACCCACGAAATTCGTAGAGATTGTGGATACATTTGAACTGTGCTGTAAAACTTAAAATTGTCTTTTCCAGAATCTATAACTTTAGGAATTGAAAATATTTTCTCAAACTTTGATGCTGTGTAAAACGCTTGTAGGACATCTTTGTATACTCATTTTTTTCCTTTAAATGTTTAATTGCTATTTATTTGGGGGTCACGAAAATGATCTAGGCGTACGTGCGGCTAGTTGTTTCTCAAAGTAGGATAAAGTTTATCCTCTGATTACAATGATAGATCTTGAACCCTGTCTACGAACGGGAATCGAGACAGTAGTTTACAACAGAGGAAAAAAAGTAAGTGAAAACTATGTCTCATCAGTACATTTTACATCAGGGCTTCAGAATACACAATGTTGTTCGTCTGAATCTGATTCTGAGAATAGATCTAGATCTAGGGTCCAGATTGTAAACTTGGTTCAGCTTTGTTACGTTTATTATGACTATATTATGTTGATGCCATATTTTCTTGTGAGAAACACCAAACTAATTGTAGGCTAACCATAGATCTAGGATAGGGTCCATATTCTAAACTTAGTTTCGCTTTGATACATTTATCATAATTAATTTAATTTGATGCCATAACATAATTATCCTAGCGAGAAACACCAAACTTAAACTAGATCTAATTCTAAACATAGATCTAGGGTCCATATTCTAAACTTGATTCATCACTGCGCTTTTACCGTTTATTTTGATCTGCAAACTTTCGATTTATTTGTTGCTCGTATTTTTTAAAGTACATTTGTTTTGTTTTATTTTATTTATTTTTTTGGTTGGGGGCGAATTGTGGTAAAATGAAACACTTTTTCATAACAATAAATGTACCCTTGCAAATCTACAGTCAAAATTCCATCTACCTGCGATATTTTGTAGTTTTATCTTGTGCAGTTTTATAGATTTTGAGATTCGAAAATTTTGGTCCTAGCTCCGTTAAAATAAGATTTCATTCTACCAACGAATTTAATCAAAGTATTTTGTTGATACTATTGAGGGAAAAAACACCAACTCATTTTTTGCGCCGCCTTTGCTAATTTAGAAAGCTATTTCACTAACCGCCCTGTAGGTTTATTTGGCGGCGTGAGCTCTGTTTCAGGCTGTATTAGCTCCTCAAGCAATATCGCCCACAGGAGAGATACTCATGCCAATACTGCTTTTCCTCTAGTTGTTAAAAAAAGACGGTTGTAGCAAAATGTTTACTACAAAATGACATCAGAGACTGAGTGATGAATCTATGACGCATGTGCTCGTTGAACATAACGCATATCTTCCGACATAGTTTCGGTGTCAGTATAACGTGACCGGCTGAGACAGGAGTCATGGTATCCCCGCCCTGTCTCGTGTGTGGACGCACATAAAATTGTCAGACGTCCGTCTTGGGGTCCGTTCACAATAAATCCTATATAGTGCTGCTGTTGGACGTTAAACCAACCCAACCAACCAACCAACCGACATAGTTCAGCAACTGGTGGGGAAATCTCATTCCCTATATACTCCAGGAAAGTTTACACTCGTTGGGCAGTAAATTATAGATTGTTAAGAACCAGTTACTGTCCCTAAGCTGGACCAGGGAGATACAGTGGACATTGTCTCCCCTGTGTGTGCAACCAGAATACAGGTTTACCAGGAACCAGGCCTACAGTCAATGGGACAATCAGGATCAGAGGCTACCGTTGTTTTTTCAAGGTCACTCACACAAACAAATCAAGGTTTTTCCATCAACCAATATCGATCAGATAGAGCCATTGCGGCGGACACGTAGACTGATCAAATGTCGCCCATCGGGTTAATTGCGCGCCGTTTTCCCGCGCTTATTGGGGATTTCGGGCCGGTAGTATCTTGTGTGTGTGTGTGTGTGTGTGTGTGCGTGTGCGTGTGTGTGTGTGTGTGTGTGTGTGTGTGTGTGTGTGTCGCTACGTGAAGGCGAGCCGGTACAATCTCGCACAATACGCCTGCACTCGGGGAGAAGGTTTTGTCGCTTTAACGATCTGTTTGATTGCTAGATTTGTCCACAAGTCTGCTTTCATTCTGCACAGGACGACAACCCCGTATTGCGAATCTTTCAAATGATGTTCCGTGATTTTCTTTTTCAATAGAGCTCCAAAAAGTTACAAAAACAACAATAGCTACAAATTTTATCCCGTGACATTTCTTCAACCAAAATCAATTCCTTGGTCAGTGAATTTACTTTAAAAAATGTTGATTTTGTTCGACTGATTGGAGTGAATTAATTTTGTGGAAGAGACGCACACAGTAATTCAAAATAACATATTAAAAATTATAGTTTTAGCTCTGCTTTCAATGGAGATTTTAACCCAAAACAAGAACAAAAACAAAAACAAAAAACAACACCAAAAAAAAAAAAACTCCCATGCCGTGACATTATTTGACAAACAAAATCACCCTTCATAACATGTTCCGAGAAAAAGTGAAGTTTATTTCACGTATTGGCGACGTCTTTCGGATATAACATCTCAGACTCATGACTATGTCTCAATGACTTTTCGAAAGCTGGGACGCTATGTTGAACGCTCCGTGCTTGGGCGGATATTGAAAGCGGTCGGAGTTTTGCGCGGGAGGCGCGCGGGCAGGAAACAGACTGCCAATTTGGCATGTCCTCGCTCGGGGTCAGACTGATGGAGGATGACCTCGCTGTGCAATAAACCGGCCTGCCCGTGACGTCAGTGCACGCAACTACATGTATCCTTTGCTTGTTGAGTGACAGGTGATGGCAACCAAACCGTGTACTGCCTCCATCCTAGTCCGATCGAGCTGTTGTGAAGGGAGATGTGGCCGAACCATACACGCTGTGAGCTGTCTTCTTTTCACCACTGTTACCAATTTTTCTCCGGGCCTAGTCGCGTCTTTATATATACAACGATAGATAAACGTTCCAAGAAAAAGAGGAGAGAGTGAGATAGCGAGAGAGAAAGAGGGGGAGAGAGATAAGGACACTAAAATTATGAAACAGGAGTCCCACAGAGAAGTTGATTAAAACTACAGCAAGAGGGAGTGAGTGCTTTAAGTGGTCTTGGGGGAGGCAAGCTATACAAACCCGCATGTGTAGGCGGCACGGAGCTAGTGGGTTGTGTAAATAACAACATAAGAAAAAACTGGCCAGCAGCAAATAACCGGACTGAATATATACGAGCTACCATGTCGTGAAAATAATGACCGCCTGATGGTGAAGGAAGATTGAATTATGAATAAACAATCATTGTTTCCTTTTCAGGCATCACACTCACCAAACTGTCTTTTTTATTTCGTTTTGTTCTTTCCATGATAGCATGTTGGTTTATATCGCTTTCTGTAAATTGCTGCTGTGTTGACAGTGTTATTTTTGTTTGATTGTTTCTCCAACTCCTATCTCGAGTCCCGGCAGCTTTGTAAGTGGCAAAAATTGTCACACGCAAACCGTTCAATAGCGAGTCTGTTTTCATGAGCTGGGCTTGTTATACAAAATCAAAGGCGTTTGATCTGACTAAATGTGTATATAAACAACGACTCTTTTCACGATTGAAAAAAAATAATTCTACTATTCAAAATGAAAGGCGTTTGATCTTACTAAATGTGTATATATCAACGACTCTTGTCACGAATTAAAACAAATAATTCTACTAGCTTCGACCACCATTGTGTGCTACACTGTAGCCTGTGTGGTATCAAAAGCAGAACGTCAGCCACCCGACTATATCGCGAGTCAGGCTCCAAGACTGACTGACGCCTGCCAATTTCATGAATTTCCAGAGAAACAACTGGGAGACTCGGTCACATGTACTGATAGTGATCCAACTGGAAAATAGCCTTGCCCAACGCTCTGCCCCTTACACCAAGTCCTCTCTGTGTTTTGGGGTTCAATTTAACCATTACAACTATAACCTTAAAAAGAGTGGCTGGAAGGTATGAAAGAATCAAAGATTTAGTTGCTGGATTACTTTCCCAAAAGTTTCTAAAGCCTGGACAAATTTTATATCTGTTGTTACTTTGTTTACGCTTTAAACTCGCTTTACTCCTTCTTGTAGGAAGATCGAGAATGTACTCCAACATATCACACCTTTCGATTTTGCAGTAGAGTGTTTCACGCACAAATGTTTCCTGTTTTTGAAGAGTTGTGTTATAAAAGTAAGCTAGATGCATGTCTGACTTCAGGAAAACTGAAAGAAACCTGAGGTCTTTATCTGAGAAATTATTTGTTGTAGTAATACGCATTGTGCCATCGTGAAATCAGTTTGAGCTCCGACTCATCCAGTGTGCACACTGTCATTGGCCATGTATATGGAAGTGCCTGGTGCGAGGGACTATTCTAAATGCTACCACAAAGAGACAGTGTGGGGATACCAAGAGTCCCGTCTCAGTTGTGACACCGCCCCAAACCAGAAGGCCCGACCTGTGCAAAGTCCTGATAGCTGTCTACAACTTTTTTGAGTAAGCGTAGTTTGTCCGCGACTATAGAACCAATATCATTGTAGGAAAAACGCTCAACGTGAGTAATCCCATAATTATAATGAACATAAAGGTCAAATCTTTTTTTTTCATCACACATGTTTATATATGATAAGATCAGTGGAAAGAGATATCTCATAATTATGCAAGTGTACATTTTTTTATTCCCTTTTTTGTGAGAATCCTATCCTATAATGATTAAAGAAATTATGTACGTATCAGGGGAAACACTGTCAAGTACTTCAATAATACTGAAGGAAATGTTCTCTCAGATAAAAGCTTCAAGGTTCCTGTTTTTATATAACATGACGACCCGTGGCTATAGCTGCTGTGAACAAGGCTGATTCCAACCTTTATGGCTAACCAACATTTTTTTTTAAAAAGCTTCTCTAGCCATCTTTTAGGGTAGTTTTTTTTAATCTTTTTATGAATATAAAGGCACAGGAAGTATTATCTTCATTTTTTTCCGCGCTGTGGGAAATCTAATGTGTGTTGAAAGAAGCAGCTGCTTTGGGGGGGTTTGTACGTAGTTGTTATTTCCTACACCCTAGTATTCTCGAGACCTCAAATTTTGTCATGGCAAAAGAAGGCCTCCTCAGGGTGTTCATCCGTCATGATTATTGTGGTCTGCGCTCGTCATCTGGAAAGCCTTGGAAATTATAGATTGAGGGAAGCGCAAAAACGTAAGCCCACTCAGGAAAACGGTCATTTCATGGTCGCTAGTTCCTTCTTTTACCCCTCTCTCTCTCTTATTTTGTCTCTCCATCTCTCTCTTTATTTATTTCTCTATTTCCATCTCATCTCAATATGTCTCCGTCTCTGTCTGTTTGTCTGTCTGTCTGTCTGTCTGTCTGTCTCTCTCTCTCTCTCTCTCTCTCTCTCTCTCTCTCTCTCTCTCTCTCTCTCTCTCTCTCTCTCTCTCTCTCTCTCTCTCTCTCTCTCTCTCTCTCTCTGTCTCTCGCCCTCATCTCACCCTACTCTCTCTATCTAATTATCTAGCTATCTATCTATCTATCTATCTATCTATCTATCTATCTATCTATCTATCTATCTATCTATCTATCTATCTATCTATCTATCTATCTATCTATCTATCTATCTATCTATCTATCTATCTATCTATCTATCTATCTATCGATCTATCTTAAGCTTTATCTGTCTTTATCTATCTGCTTAACTGATGACAAAGGTTTTTTAGATGTACGTGTTCCCCCACACTTCCGCTATTGCTGGGGCAATCCGTCTAGATCTAGATCTAGAAGTAGAATCTAGGCGTACTTGAGCAAATCTAGAATAAAGGCTTACTTGATCAATCTGCCTAGATCTGGAATCTAGTCTAGGCTTAACTGATGAGAAAGGTTTTATAAATCTATTATCAGTTTCAGCACCATAAGTTTGTCAATGCTACCAGTTCCACCGCACTACCACTATCGCTGGACTTGAGCAATCTCTCCAAAACTAGAATCTAGGTTCAACTGATGAGAAAGCTTTTACGGATCTATTGTCAGTTTAAGCACCAAAAGTTTGTAAATTGGTCAAACTTTGACAAATGTTCCGATTAGGTCTAGGTTTACCACGATGCCACGAAAGCATCTCCCTGAATCAACTGGACGTTTGACATCCGATGCAAAGCGAGTGAGCTAACAATATTCAAAACAGGTGCAAAGTAGGGCAGTTCCTGTTCAATTCCAATCATCAGATGAGCAAACGTCAACTACTGTCATCACTGTGAACAAGGTGAAGCAAAGAAGATCAAGAAGGGAAGAGGATGAAGCAGAATTTCATAGCTACTCATACCAGTATCAACTTTTGATTGCTGAAGATTCCCTGAGTAAAACCCAAATCTGCTTCAAGGCTGTTTTGTCAATATTTGGCATCACAAAATCGCGGCTTGAGAGGATACAGAAGGCTCTCACTTCAACCGGTAAGTTGTATATTCACAGTCAAGGATCCTTTCCTATAAAAATTTAGGTCTAGATCTCAGCATTAAATCCAGATTCATTGTCTTATTTTTTTTTCAAAATGTGCAATGCACGACTACCCTTTCACCTACAAGATGGGACTATTGGGAGTTACCTAGATTCATCTAGAACAAGGTGTGTGTAACGCATTGTACTATAAGTTGTCCTCACTCGTTTTTGGTGCGTAACTTTTAGGTAGCGGATCGGCTAGATCTATGTACATTATCTTGTTTGGTTGCATAACGTTTGTATTTCGAGCCTAAGAATTTAGTTTTGTTTATTGAACACAGCCCGCACTTGTATGGTATAGATTCTTCTCGATTCTCCGACTTAGTTCTAGCATAATAATGACCTCGTCGCCCCTTGTTTACCTTTGTTTTGATTGGTTGCTAATTGCTAATGATGTGTACCGAGAATGTTCTCTTATGATTTATGTAGTTCCTTTTCTGGATGATTCGACGAGATTTTGTATAAATAAGAATCTAAATTATATTTGCTAGTCAACATTGTCTCCAGAGTCAAACATTGAATCTCCAGTAATGATTGATGATTCAACCTACTGATATTGTAAAGTATAGCTCTTATTGTTGGATTAAACAGTTTGCAATTGTTACTTGCGGACTTCGGCCTTATTTTCTACGGACGAGTCGTGTGATTGGCTGCTTATATTTTTAATACCCCTAGACAAACAGAGCCTAACAGATCACCATCATCACTACCAAATCTGTTACAGTGTGGATTCTTGAAAATATAGATCTAAGGTTTTGCCTATTTGAAATTAGACAGACAAATGAGTAAACGTATTAATATTTAATTTAGCTCTCAAGTTGATCTGAAATCTAGGTCTAGTTTTCATGTTGATCTTAGATCTTAATTTTATGATGATTTTAAATCTAGATCTAGAAAACTTTTTGTATTTTTTGTTGTTTATGGCATGTGTCTCAGATGTCTGGCTCAATTAATTAATAAAAGTTTACTCTTGATTTTCAACTAACAGGATTGCCACCCATTGATGGAAGAGGGAAGCATGGTAACCGACCAAGGGCCTTTACAGACGTAAAAATTCAGAGCATCATTGATCACATACGCTCCTTTAGAGGTCGACAGTCCCATTACACTCTGAGGGATTCAAAGAAGCTGTATCTGCCAGAGGAGCTCAATGTGACCAAGATGCATGAAATGTATATGGCGGAACATCCTGGTGAAACTTGTTCCAGAGAGAGCTACAGGTACAGTGCGAAGCCCATGTTGTAACGCACGTCAAAATGACATAATCTTTTTTTTCCCAGAATGCGGACACAGCTGTTTTTATTTACAGAATGCAATGTTTGGATTTTAAAAATAATGAAAAATTATTCATAATCCGGCGGCAAAATTACCCTATAGAATGTGTCCATGCATTTAAAGGAACTAATAATTTTAAATGTTAAGAATGTTCTCTCCAATCTACCTGGGGGGGGGGGGGGGGGTGGCGTGCTTTGGGTAGAACACCTGCTTCCGACGCAAAAGGTACGAGTTCGAGCCCTTGTGATTTCACTTCCCACTGGTTGGGTCAGTGTCAGTTTAATGTGACCGGCTGATACAGGAGTCATGGCATTCCCTCCATGTCTTGTGTGGGGCAGCACATTAATTGTCAGATGTCAGTCTTGGGGCCTGTCCACAATATAGCTTGTATAGTGTGGATGTTGGCAGTTAAACCAACTCAACTTAAGCCCAAATGTATTTTGTTAACTTTTATATTTCACAACCTGTGCTTGTCGTTTAATTTTTTCTGTTTTTGGTCGTTTAAAAAGTTATGATTTTTTAACGTAACAGGTTTAATGTCTGGATCATCCTCACATGCATTGCAGTTTACTATTTTATTTTGTTTTATTCCTTCTATATGACCAGACGAGTCTTCGTGGAGAAGTTTAACGTCACATTTGGCTATCCCCGGAAAGACACTTGCTCTTCGTGTGACAGCTTCAAAGTGGAACTTTCCAAGGAGCTCCCAGCAGATGAGCTAAGAAGATTGGCAGCCGAAAGAGAACTGCACTGGCGTAAAAGCCAAGTTTTTTATGAGCGAAAGACAGCAGCTGCGCAAGAGGCTCAGTCATCTCTACAGCATGCAGCAGCTGCTTTCGACTTCTGGAAAAATTTCCAGTGTCCCAATATCAGTACAAATGACGTGTACTACAAGCGTCAGCTTTCACTGTTCACGTTTAATGTTCACGATCTGGGAACTGGGGAAGTTCACCTGTTTCCATATGACGAAACTGTCGGGAGAAAAGGGGCTAATGATATGGCCTCAATGCTTCTTTTTTTGTTTAATGAGATCTTGCCCAAGGAGGTCACACATTTGCAGCTGTTCTGCGACTCCTGTCCAGGACAGAATAAAAACTGGACTATGCTTCGTTTCCTCCATTTCATGGTGCACACCAAGAAGAGGTTTGACACATCAAGCTCACCTTTCCGATAAGGGGCCATTCCTACATGGAGTGTGATCGGGATACAGCCCTGATTAATCAAAAGCTGCCGATTGAAACACCTTCTGGCTGGTTGAACCATTTTAAAGAAGCCTGACAAAAGCCTTCGCCATTTCATGTCATACCTGTTGACAATAGCATGCTTTACAGTGTGGACAAACATGTTCAAAGCTTGTATGTGGCAACGTGTCCTCTCAAGACACAACCTTTACGGAAAGTCCTCATTACCAAGGACCACCCCCGCCTTCTCAAATATCGGGATTCGTGGAATGGTCCCTTCTCTACAGCTGTCGTGGCAAAGTCAGCTGCTGTTACCCCTCCAACCCTCCAACAGAACCCCGCTGCCAGTGACAGCAGCGAAGTACAAAGATTTGCAGCACTTGAAGCGTTTTTGCTCTCAGGAATCACAGATCTTGTACAGCCAGCATCGACCACCATTGTGTGCTACACTGTAGCCTGTGTGGTATCAAAAGCAGAACGTCAGCCACCCGTCTATATCGCGAGTCAGGCTCCAAGACTAACGTCTGCCAATTTCATGAATTTCCAGAGAAACAACTGGCAATCCCGGTCACATGTGCTGATATTGATCAAACTGGAAAATAGCCTTGCCCAACGCTCTGCCCCTTGCGCCAAGTCGTCTCTGTGTTTTGGGGTTCAATTCTACCAATACAACTATAACTTTAAAAAAGAGTGGCTAGAAGGTATGAAAGAATCAAAGATTTAGTTGCTGGATTACTTTCCTAAAAGTTTCTAAAGCCTGGACAAATTGTATATCTGTTGTTACTTTTTTGTCGCTTTAAACTCGCTTAACTCCATCTTGTAGGAAGATCGAGAATGTACTCCAACATATCACACCTTTCGATGTTGCAGTAGAGCGCTTCAAGCACAAACGTTTCCTGTTTTTGAAGAGTTCTGTTATAAAAGTAAGCTAGGAACATTTCTGACTTCAGGAAAACTGAAAGACCTGAGTTCTTTATCTGACAAATTATTTGTTGTAGTAATACGCATTTTGTCATCGTAAAATCAGTTTGAGCTCCGATTCATCCAGTGTGCACACTGTCATTGGCCATGTATATGGAAGTGCCTGGTGCGAGGGGCTATTCTAAGTGCTACCGCAAAGAGACAGTGTGGGGATACCAAGAGTCCCGTCTCAGTTGTCCACATTAAAGTGACACTGCCCCAAACCAGAAGGCCCGACCTGTGCAAAGTCCTATCAACTGTCTATAAGTTTATTGAGTAAGAATAGTTTGTCTACGATTATAGAACCAATATCAATGTAGGAAAAACGTTCTGCTGGAGTTATCCCATGATTATAATGAACATAAAGGTTACATCTTTTTTTTTTATCACATATTTGAATATGTGATAAGATCAGTGGAAAGAGATATCTCATAAGTATGCAAGTGTACATTTTTTATTCCCTTTTTTGTGTTAGAATCCTATGCTATAATGGTTAAAAGAAATTATGAAGGTGTCAAGGGGAACACTGTCTAGTACTTCAATAAGACTGAAGGAAATGTTCTGTCAGATAAAAGCTTGAAGGTTCCTGTGCTGATAAAACATGACGACCGTGGCTATAGCTGCTGTAAACAAGGGTGATTCCAACTTCTATGGCTATCCAACATTTTCTTTTTTTTTTTTTTTTTTGAAAGTTTCTCTAGCCATCTTTTAGGGTAGTTTTTTTTTAATCCTTTTTATGAATTTAGAGGCACAAGAAGTATAATCTTCATTTTTTCCGCGCTGTGGGAAATTTAATATGTGTTGAAAGAAGCAGCTGCTTTGTGGGGTTTTGTACGTAGTTGTTATTTCCTACACCCTAGTATTCTCAGACCTCAAATTTTGTCATGGCAAAAGAAGGCCTCCTCCTCAGGGTGTTCATCCGTCATGATTATTGTGGTCTGCGCTCCTCATCTGGAAAGCCTTGGAAATTATAGATTGAGGGAAGCGCAAAAACGTAAGCCCACTCAGGAAAACGGTCATTTCATGGTCGCTAGTTCCTTCTTTTACCCCTCTCTCTCTCTTATTTTGTCTCTCCATCTCTCTCTTTATTTATTTCTCTATTTCCATCTCATCTCAATATGTCTCCGTCTCTGTCTGTTTGTCTATCTATCTATCTATCTATCTATCTATCTATCTATCTATCTATCTATCTATCTATCTATCTATCTATCGATCTATCTTAAGCTTTATCTGTCTTTATCTATCTGCTTAACTGATGACAAAGGTTTTTTAGATGAACGAGTTTCCCCACACTACCGCTATCGCTGAGGCAATCCGTCTAGATCTAGATCTAGAAGTGGAATCTAGGCGCATTTGAACAAATCTATAATCCAGGATTACTTGATCAATCTCTCTAGATCTAGAATCTAGGCTCAACTTATGAGAAAGGTTTTATGGATCTATTATAAGATATTATAACACTTGCTATAAGGGGGGTTTCTTCTCTGAAGACTCTCTGTTATCTAGCTCCCCCACAGTTTCCACACACAGTTTCAGCACCATAAGTTTGTCAATGCTACCAGTTCCACCGCACTGCCACTATCGCTGGACTTGAGCAATCTCTCCAAAACTAGAATCTAGGTTCAACTGATGAGAAAGCTTTTACGGATCTATTGTCAGTTTAAGCACCAAAAGTTTGTAAATTGGTCAAACTTTGACAAATGTTCCGATTAGGTCTAGGTTTACCACGATGCCACGAAAGCATCTCCCTGAATCAACTGGACGTTTGACATCCGATGCAAAGCGAGTGAGCTAACAATATTCAAAACAGGTGCAAAGTATGGCAGTTCCTGTTCAATTCCAATTATCAGATGAGCAAACGTCAACTACTAGGCTAGATCGTCTTTCACCATCCCTTTCGTCTTTAAAGTCAACAAAGCTGCAGCCACCAAACCCACAAATCGAAGACCTTCTTCAACCACTACCACTAACATCCCCAGCGTTCTCATATTGTGGCTCAAACTTTAAGAACATATTATGCCCTGTTGGTAAACTGACTTTCATCTGCAATATTTGTCAGGCTGCGAGATTCCAGACAGAATCTAAAACCGTCTGTTCCCAAAAGATTTTCAAAGGAAATTGCACATGAAGTAGTTTCCTATTCCAAATACCGCAGGAGAGGTCCAGACAATTATGGGAATACCGTGACATTGGATTCTTTGGGAAATGGTCAACGTATTAGCAAGGCAATAGACAACCGCTGGGTAGTTCCGCATAACCCATGGCTTCTGCGCCAACTAAACTGGCGTGTAAATATTGAACTATGCACATCAATTCGGAGCATCAAGTTTATCTCGAAATAAATATGTCCACAAAGGAACTGATCAGGCGACATTTCAAGTCAACAATGACAGTAAGGATTGTACAACTCGTGAAATTTAAATATCATTGGATTAACCCTAAAAGTATTTTCTAATGCATAATAATGAAGATTAGTTTTTTTTTAATCAATACAAAAGATAGCATCTTCGGTTTAGAGACTTAATTTATTTCGTATGAGGTACAAATGTTGGACAATGAATGGAATTGGGCTTCTTCAATGGTAAAAATACACTAGACTGACTTGAATGGCGTCAGATCTGCTTGAGAGTAATTCTGACGCGCACCATACCAAATAACTAAAATAACTGTTACAGGATATTGGTAGCGTTTGTTTTAATTTTGGAACTTATTTTTTATCACTTGTAGATTGGATGGTTGGTTAGTTGGTTGATGTTTAACTTCTTTTTATTAGTTTGTTGTTCTTAGTGTTGTTGTTATTCTTGTTGTTGTTGTTGTTGTTGTTGTTGTTGTTGTTGTTGTTGTTGTTGTTGTTGTTGTTGTTGTTGATGGTGGTGGTGGTGGTGATGGTGGTGGTGGCGGTGGTGGTGGTCAGCGGGAGAGAGCGAGCGAGCTAGAGAGATAGAGAGAGGAGGAGAATGAGAAAGATAGATGGAGAGAGGCATACTCGAGTGTGCCTCTGGGATAGTGTATCTCCCCAACAACAATTGGTATTGGTATTGGTCAAAAACCTTTCGATGGTTTAGAATATAAACAATAACACCATCTGTATATTACAATGCAAATCTAGGTGGAAGTGAAAAATAACCCGTCTGAGTCTTATATTGACTCATAACTTTTTGGATAATCTTTTTTCATTCAACGTATTGGTCGAGAGGACATTGCCAAAATGACTAAAGCGTAAATTTAACAAAGAGCAAGATCTATATGGGCAGTTCCGACCCCGAGCTGGGGGGAACCAGGCTAGTCCTTTGTTTAATCACAACTCGCTGCAGAATCAACCAACACCGAAACTGTGGCTATTGTGGGAAAGGTGTGAGGAAAGCTACAAAACGAGGGGCTTTACGAGCAAAAAGCATCACATCCGCCGGTACCCCAATCACCAGGGGCCTTCAAGCGGTACACAGGATATCCTTTAACGTGCAGGATCAATCTAAAAAAACAATTAGTTGCTGAACATCCATTGTGGATCAATCTGCGCGTGGAGTGATAATGAAGCCGAAAGTAAATCATAGGTGTTGCCTACACACACACACACATTCAAATCAATAATAGAACTATCAGTGTAATAATCAAGATACTCTTCATGATCCTCATGTGATAACACGATGAACAGAAATCTACAGAGGTTTTCGCGAATTCAAATAGGATAAATATATATAAATGTGTGTGTTGGTGTGTGTGTGTGTATATTTACATTTGAAACGTATCCCAATTAAAGTATAATCGAATATGATTTAGGGGGAAACTGGAGGGGGAGGGGGGTATACTAAGAAAATATATAAAATGCAGTAATTACCCTACGAAAAGCATGAAAAAATGTCAGTACGACCTATTACAAGATAAAAACCAAAGCTACAATCACCGCAGTGGTATGAAACAAATCAACAGTGTGTAAAATTGACTGAAAAAATATTTGCATGGTGGAATCAAAGTTTGTAACAAGGTTACAATTCGATCTGTCTCTCTTCCATTGTGTAGTAGAAAGACTTCAATGGGATTTTAGTCACGTTCGCAATATGATTTAAAGTAAAAGTAGTTTGAACTTAAAGGTCATGGAAATCATCATCATCATCATCATCATCATCATCATCATCATCATCATCATCATCATCATCATCATCATCATCATCATCATCATCATCATCATCATCATCATCATCATCATCATCATCATCATCATCATCATCATCATCATCATCATCATCATCATCATCATCATCATCATCATCATCATCATCATCATCATCATCATCATCATCATCATCATCATCATCATCATGTTGGCTCGTCGGAAGTGTCTAATGTAGTCTCCCGTGCAATCTGCCTGAAGAGCTCTCTGTCTTGAGCGATCCTTCCTGCCTCGCTGGGCCTCCTTTGTAGCAAGTCGCTGATGTCATCCACCCACCGTCTTGTAGGTCTGCCCTGTCTTCGCTATTGCCACAGCTTTGCTTCTAGGTTGTGTCTGTCCAAACAGCCATGTCTTTTGAGGTGCCCAAAGTATTTTAGTTTTCTTTCTTTAATGGTGTTCAAAAGCCTATTCTGTTTGATCTTAAGTTCTTTTACTATGTCTCCATTTTGTCTGTGTGCTGTCCATGGAATAATTGGCATTTTTCTCTAGCATCTTTATTCAAACGACACAGTTTCTTTTCATCTGCTTTTGAAATTGTCCACCCTTCACATCCATGTGTGGCAATGCGGAATATGAAAGTTCTTATGGTTTTCAGTTTTGTCTCTTTCTTAGTTCCCTTCCAAGTCTTCAAATCTTTCCATGTGTACCAGAGCTGTTGATATTCTTATATTTATTTTTGCTGAGCCATTGCCGACTCCGTCAATCCAAGACGGTATTTTCTCATGGAAATACAAAATCGAAAGGATTTCTAAGGTGCAGCGTTCTTCTGTTTTCTTGAACAGAGCCTGCTCTACATGAGAGTCATTAAATTTGATGACTGCACTACGAATTTTTCCAATGACAATTATGACAAAAATGTGTAGTATTTTGTTTTCAATTGATAGTGGAAGTTGAAAGACCGGACAGCACCAACAGATATTGGTGCGCGCGGGGGGTGTTTTAGAGTCAGCGTGGAGCGGGGCATACTGGTAGCCTCGGCTTACAACAAGGCAAAGGCTGGGGACTTTACGGATATGACCTTTGTCACAAATCGAAAGTAGTAAATCAGTGGGGGAAAGATTGCGATCCCGAGGTTATCTTTCTAGAATTAGCGGATACTTCCTGCTGTCAAGTCAAGTTATGTGTCCTGTGTCTAGATCTAGCTTCAACCCAGGAGACAAAAGGTCTAGTAGGTTTTTCCTTACGAGCATTGTTGATATTGGCACGACGTTTTATGTCGTTCTGTATTCCGAATTGGTTGACAAAGAAAAATTCAGAGAAAATTGATGGATGCGAAATGTTTCCTGTTGCCAAGTTGAGCTGTTTGTTTTTCCCTTGTCCGGATCTGAGGTAGAGATGTTTGGTGGTGTTTTCCTTTCGAGCGTTATTGATGGCTTCATTTCGCTATCCCGGCCGACCACCTTGTCCTTATGTCACTTGTCATTGGTTGACAGATCTTCATTCTAAATCTGGATGTGTTAAAGAGAAGAAAGATGTTAAAAGAGAATTATAGATGGGAGGGCGGATGGAGTAACAGTGAATAATGAGAGAGAGAGAGAGAGAGAGAGAGGGGGGGGGGGAGAGAAACAATCCGGGAAATTCATGGATGCACATGTATTAGGGTGGATAGTGCAGGGCGCAGGAGGCTGGGACAAGGACAAATTATGCATCACAACTTTTTTTTTGCAAAAATGCCTATAATTATCTTTTGCTTGAGACTCTTCTGCAAATCCGGATCGTGGAAATCAAGCTCAGAGAAATCGCTCCCTTCCGTTAGCAATTGGCAATGGCTGTAAAATATAAATTATGGCTGTAGGAAGTAGCATCTTTGGGCTTTACCCAAGCCAAGAAAAATTTTGTCGTATTAAAACATTTTGTCCAAGTTGTGGAAACTCTGAATTTGAAGAGGAAAAAAATAAATTTTAGCCACTTTCCTGTGCCTTTGGTTGTTTATAGAAAAGGTGTAGAAGACTGGCAAAGGACAGGCCTAGAGTATCTTTAAAGTGTATTGGTTTAGGGCATAGCAGCTTCGGGTGGTAGCCTATCCAAGAAGATTCCTTCAATTTTCTATGGCAATGATTTGTTTGAACTAAATATTATATCACACATACTACATTTGTATAGAAATACAACGGGCACCGGATATATCGAGGGTAAGGGGACCACAGAACAATACCAGTGTTAAAACTGTTATATGCGGCCCTCGTTAAATAGAAAAAACAACAAATGATTATAAGGTAGGATTGGAAAGTTGTTGATTTCTCTGGTTCCTGACAAAATGGTGTCCGGGCAGGGTCTTAGTAGGCACCGCTCTGCTCCCAGTATTGGCCAGTGAGTTTTGTTTGTTTGTTTGTTTGTTTGTTATGTTCTTATAAACTTACGGTAAATTCAAAAAACAAACCTAACGAGTTAAAATGTAAGGTTGATTTGAAAAAAAAACAACTAATTTAAACGTGATGCTCAAAGGAACTAAAAACGTTCAAAAACCTGCAAAAAAGTTTCTGCCGTCTATAGATGTATTCTTCTGTCTAATTGTCACAATGTCAGAGTTGATGGAGTAGCTCTTCAGCAGCAGGGCCATACTTGCGCTGCGTCCAATTATTTAAAAAGGCAGTTCGCAGCATAAGAAGTTCCCTTTTCTGTGGTTTGGAGTGGGTGAGAGAGAATTTTATGTAAGAGTCTCTATGCACGGAGCTTTAGACGAGTCTCTACCAAGATTTACTGGTTGTGTCTCTGTTTCATTTACATCTCCGATTTAAGTTACGTCTTGTCATTCTTTGCACTTTCCTGTCTTTTACAATATTCTGCTGATATACTTCCCACATGCACAAGATAACTGCGTGAGATTACCTATTTGCCCTTTTAAAATGTCTACTTGTGCCTCTTCGTTAGTATTTTCATTATGATAAATACGCTCAGGCTTGCAAATATGTTCAGGCTGTGATATCTTCTGTGTAATATTTTATAATTGTTTGGATGCAAATCACCAGTATGGTAGTTTTTGTATACTGCACTAATGGTGGCCCCAAACCCTGGATCTATGCGGGCTGCTACGCCACAGCATCTTACGCTGCTTTGAAAAAGAAACCTTCTCCTTGATTTAACCTCTTAGTTTCCAAGGGGAAAGGGGGGGGGGCTTATCCTACTGACCTGTCTCAGTGACAAAGAGCCCGCACTTCCCCTACTTTACATCTTTCAATGGAGAATCTCTTTGACCATGCCTCATACACGGCTTTTCCAATCGTGTTTTTTTTTAAACAGTGACTCGGTCGTTTTCCTTTATTTCTTGCCCCATCTCTTTTATAAAATGGTACTTTCATAAGAATTGGTAAACTCCATGGGTCCAATTAGAGCCTAAGTGGTATGGATTGTTCAAGCCTTCCACCCGCAGTATTAGACGGCCTCTTGTCTTCACGTTCTCCTCCTTTTAAAAAATAGCAGTGAGTTGTTTTTTTTTTTATATGATTGTATAATGTCTCTTTCCGGGAGATCGCTCCCTAAACTATCCTCTAAAAGCCCTGACTTTCTGGTGGTCTGCTCTGCTTCCTGCTTGCGCGGCAGACACTCTAATAATAAATAAATAATAAAATAGTATGTTTTCAGCCATTGCTCTGTGTGCTGTCCTGACAGTCTCTAGTGTCTGCCTCTTCCACAGTCGGCCTCTAGTTGGTCTCTAGTTGGTCTCTAGTTTGTTTCTAGTTGGCCTCCACTGTAATAATTATTATGTGGCTTCTTTTTTTTTCAATATCTATGCAATGAATGCTCAAGATAATCGTCACATCATGCTACGTCATTCACATTATTAAAGTAATTCATGATAATGTTGATGCTGGACAGGTACAAAGTGTGAAAGAACAAAAAAAATCTACTAAATCAACCATTACAATACATGTATGATTCATAATTTTCACGAATCTTAAACACATAAAAAGAACAAACTATTTGGCGCCTAGTCTTTGTATTGGCATAGATATTATAGTAATGCGATCGTTACCTGAAGTTTATTTAATTGCATTAAAGCACCCCCAGGTTTAAAAAATCGCATGAACAGATATTGGAATTAATTTTCCTTATTTCAATCTGATGGGCTTATGTGGTCCCAGTTAAAGCTTTAGACTAGAGTGCACATTTCGTTATGGGGTAGGTGCTTGAGTAGTGTTGGGTTTTGGGTAGAACTTAGATTAAAACATTTAACCTACTTTGCACTTGGTGTCCACATTTTAAGTGTTTAATATTTTAGGACACGTCTTTAGCAAACTTCAAGAGATTCGACCAACTTTGGGCAATTATAAATGTTTGGAGTTGGTTAGAAATAGGGCTTTGGTTCTGCCTCGTTGTTGTTGTTGTTGTTGTTGTTGTTGTTGTTTTTGTTGGTGATGGTGGTGGTGGTGGTGGTGGTGCTGGTGTTGTTATTGTTGCTGTTGTTGTTGTTGTTGATGTTGGTTTTTTTTTGTTTTTGTTTCATATAAGCACTATCGTCAATTAAAATGGCACGTAAAATGAGGAAGTTCTGAAAGATTCGCGACTAAATTTGAGAGAATTTTATACATCTTTCTTTTTTAACTGCTTTTTATACCAAGAAGATCTAGATCTAACCAGACTGAATTCTTCAATCGCGTAGCTCATCCCTAGGGCATAATCTCTGAACTCTCACAAGATGGAAAGGGGAAGTTATCCAAATGTAAATTGCAGCTATTTCCGTTTTGCTGGATCAGATCTCTCCCGCCCGAATCCTTTCCCATCGCTTAAAATTATTTTGTCTCCAGTTCATACGTATTCATTTTCGGGATGTCTGTCTAAAAAAAAAAGTAACATATTTACCCCTACCCCCTCCCCCCAACTTCCACCACAACGCACCTTTTAATCTTTCTTCTTTTAGGGAAGGGGGTTGGGGCGGGCTTGTGCGATCTAAATGTTTCCTCTTGTCTTCACGTTCTCCTCCTTTTAAAAAATAGCAGTGAGTTGTTTTTTTTTTTATATGATTGTATAATGTCTCTTTCCGGGAGATCGCTCCCTAAACTATCCTCTAAAAGCCCTGACTTTCTGGTGGTCTGCTCTGCTTCCTGCTTGCGCGGCAGACACTCTAATAATAAATAAATAATAAAATAGTGTGTTTTCAGCCATTGCTCTGTGTGCTGTCCTGACAGTCTCTAGGGTCTGCCTCTTCCACAGTCGGCCTCCAGTTGGTCTCTAGTTGGTCTCTAGTTTGTTTCTAGTTGGCCTCCACTGTAATAATTATTATGTGGCTTCTTTTTTTTTCAATATCGCAATGAATGCTCACGATAATCGTAACATCATGCTATATGATTCACATTATTAAAGTAACTCATGATAATATTGATGACAGACAGGTACAAAGTGTGAAAGAACAAAAAAAATCTACTAAATCAACCATTACTATATGGTTCATAATTTTCACGAATCTAAAACATAGAAAAAGAACAAACTATTTGGCTCTAGTCTTTGTATTGGCATAGATATTATATTATAATAATAATAAGCCTGTCTTAAACTGTTTTTTATATTATCAAGTTGTAGCGCGATCATTATCTTAAGTTTATTTAATTGCATGAAAGCAGTCCCAGGTTAAAGAAATCCCATGAATAGATATGGAATTAGTTTTCATTATTTCACTCTGATTGGCTTATGTGGTCCCCAGCCAAAGCTTTAGACTAAAGATTATACATTTCGTTATGGGGTAGGTGCTTGGTCGAGTAATGTTGGGTTTTGGGTAGAACTTAGATTAAAACATTTAACCTACTTTGCACTTGGTGTCCACATTTTAAGTGTTTAATATTTTAGGACACGTCTTTAGCAAACTTCAAGAGATTCGACCAACTTTGGGCAATTATAAATGTTTGGAGTTGGTTAGAAATAGGGCTTTGGTTCTGCCTCGTTGTTGTTGTTGTTGTTGTTGTTGTTGTTGTTGGTGGTGGTGGTGGTGGTGGTGGTGGTGCTGCTGTGTTGTTCTTGTTGTTGTTGTTGTTGTTGTTGTTGGTTTTTTGGTGGTGGTGGTGGTAGTGGTGCTGGTGATGATGGTGGTGGTGGTGGTCGTGGTTGTGGTGGTGGTGATGGTGGTGGTAGTGGTGGTGCTGTTGTTGTTGTTGTTGTTGTTGTTATTGTTGCTGTTGTTGTTGTTGTTGATGTTGGTTTTTTTTTGTTTTTGTTTCATATAAGCACTATCGTCAATTAAAATGGCACGTAAAATGAGGAAGTTCTGAAAGATTCGCGACTAAATTTGAGAGAATTTTATACATCTTTCTTTTTTAACTGCTTTTTATACCAAGAAGATCTAGATCTAACCAGACTGAATTCTTCAATCGCGTAGCTCATCCCTAGGGCATAATCTCTGAACTCTCACAAGATGGAAAGGGGAAGTTATCCAAATGTAAATTGCAGCTATTTCCGTTTTGCTGGATCAGATCTCTCCCGCCCGAATCCTTTCCCATCGCTTAAAATTATTTTGTCTCCAGTTCATACGTATTCATTTTCGGGATGTCTGTCTAAAAAAAAAAGTAACATATTTACCCCTACCCCCCCCCCCCCAACTTCCACACACAAACGCACCTTTTAATCTTTCTTCTTTTAGGGAAGGGGGTTGGGGCGGGCTTGTGCGATCTAAATGTTCACTTCTTCCACCTTTTAATTTTTTTTTTTTAATATGGTCCCCCAATCTCCTTTCCTCATAATTTGCTGTCTGTATCGCCTTTTGTTTAAAGTTCTGTCTGTGTGAAAGGAAGACCGATAGCCATCTTGGTGCCACTAACAGACGCGCTGCATAGATCCATCTCACTCTGGCCTCCTGGCAATTACTCTCCATTTTGCTGTTAGTTCTGCGTAGTTATTCTGTCTTTACTTGTGCCGCAGGGCCTTGTTCGAAAGCATAATTTCGTGTTTTCTTCATTATTTTAAAAGGGTCTCTAACTAAGGGCAAATTGAGCAAATTTTATGCAACTTGTCGTTTTGAATGGCTTGAGGTGTCTTTTGTCAACGTGAAGAGGGCTTTAAATGGACCACTACGGAGCTAAGTATAGGAGGTCTTTGGTCAGAGTTGGCGAAGCGTTCTCCTTGTCTATCGCCGTAAAGCGCCTAAAGCGGATTAAAACCACACCGTTTTTGCGTGTAATCAATTGTTTTTTTCATGTATTGACGTAATTCCACGAATATTGGCATATTTTTGTATTGCAAAAGTTGTTTTTATAGTATTACCTTAAACAGGCGTCATTGAAAATCGAATATCTTTTTACGAGAAAGTGTTTTTATTGTATTATAAAGTATGACAGTGTCAAATAATGTCTCCGTAGTGGTTCATTATTACAATGTATTATTATTCAAAGAAAAAAGTCTAGTGCTCACGAAAAATAATAAGAATAATTCGCGCACCCTTTTTATCGGCAATGCGCGATGTGTTTTTGTTTTGTTTTGTTTTTTTTCTCCTTTTCTTTTAGATTCTGTATTAAGATTGACCTTCAGCGTTAACAGATTTTCTGCCCTGCTTTCCTCAGCTTGGAATTTTGTTGTGTTTCAAGCAAAACGGTTTCCCGCAAATAATAAACCATCCACAGAGACTTGATTTCGCTCTGCTCGTTTTCTTTGCAGAACACCATAAAGCTCAGTAAACAATTAGAATCTATTATTGCAATCCCCAAGCTGGTAAACAAGATAAAAAGTTTCATTAGCGGATGTTGTTTGAGTTTCACGTTTAATTCAAAACACATTACACAAAATTACATATATGAAGAACGAAGAACTGAACGAATGGGGCTTCAATTAAAGATCTCCCTCAATGCACCAATAGAGGGGCGATCACAAGCCTGTCCCTCTGTTTGCTTTCCATCAGGGCCTTCGAAACAAACAACATTGCATGAAAAGACTAGGCGACACATCTTCATGTGAAGCGACAAATAGAATAAAAACATCCGCTGCAAGTGCAAATATTTTTGCACACCATAAAGAAGCCCAGAGAAATAAATGTCCCCGCAGTTTTTCGCGGCCGCAAATTTCGGCACGTCCGCAAAAAATTGCAAATTCCCTGATTTTTACGGAATACATTGTATGAATAAAAAAAATACTGCAAAAGTTAAAGTCAGAAAATTTAATCGAAAAAAGTAGACATAGCAAGACTTATGTCTAATGTTCAATTTCACAACCAGCAGCGAACAGATCATAGGAGTTGGGTGTATACATGTATTATATGTTGGATAAACAGTCACATTTTTCTCCCTAGAATTGAAAAACTCCGAACCTTTTCTTCTTCTTCTTCTTTTTCTCATCTTCTCTCTCTCTCTCTCTCTCTCTCTCTCTCTCTCTCTTTACCCTAATATGTCTGCCTATCTGTCTGTCTGTGTGCCTATCTGTCAGTGTTTGTCTGTCTCTTCCTCTCTTGCTGTCTATATATCTCTCCTTCCTTGTCTGCCTGGCCCTCCTTAAGTCTGTCTGCACGTCCATCTCTCTCTCTCTCTTTCTCTCTCTCTCTCTCCCTCCCTCTCTATCTCTCTCATCTTAGTCAACTACTTCTCTTTCTTTGTCAACCCTCTCACCCCCAATAGATTTAAATGAAGGGTTTCAGAAATGACACTTATGATAAGTACAATTTCAATTTGATTGCCATAAATATTTTTAAACAGAATCTGGTCACTTTTCAGTGCGGAGTTTTAGAAAAACTGACGCCTATTTACTTAGTATGAAAAAAGAGAAAAAAATCTTTGGTGAGTTGTCGTTCATGAATTTTGAACAAGCAAAAAGACCCTGAGTTTGCAAAGCTACTTCTAATGTAAAGAAAATGGTTTTTCTTATCATATGGCCACACGAATGCTTGGCCAATTTTGTGGCAAACTTTTACATTATGGCAAATTGTGTGTCAAATTTGTGCAGATTTTGTAGTTTCAAATGGCAAAAAACTGCGGGGACAGAATTATAAGAGCAAAAAAATTTGTCAGATTTCAAAAGGCAATTGTTCCTATCGTTGCTTTGACCCGCTGTCAATTATTTCACAAACATACATATACGGAAAAGATTTAATCGAGGTGATTGTGGGAACATTTTAAATCCGAAGGTAAAGGCAACAGCTTTTTTTTGTGCGTGTAACAAAGAGATTTCCCTATAAATAACGGGCGTGTAAAAATCGTTTCCTTATCTTATCGTGCTTATGAAAAATGAACAAGTCGGTGCGTTGTTTTTTTTTTTAAACTAAGTTATTATGTATTCATATTTCGAATTGTTGTCTTGTTGTCAATCCTTTTCTTCATACTTCTAGTCTTTATTTTAACTACATGCGGATTCTCAGTTTTTGTCAAGAATGATAATAATTATGTAAACCAAATAGCATAAAACAAATAAGAAAAACATAAGGTACAACCGTTTTCATTCTACTCGGCAGAACTTTGCAACAGGTCTCTAAAAAACGAAACGAAGTTGAAAATGCATCTAAAAAAAACTGGTTCATACTTCGTACACACAAAAAAAAACTTTTTCAAACTTAAGAATTCAGAACATGAATTTCCTCTCTAAGAGTAAGACACATTCAACATTGTTTAATGAGATTCTCGTTGATTCAACATTCTGCCTGGTATTGATGATATATTCTTTAAGTCTGTTTTTATTTTCAATCGCTGTTCAAAGATAGGAAGTCTCAGAACTCTCAGCAAACCTCCCGCTGGCTGTTCCAGTGCTGGTGGATTACCGTGGTCCGTGAACTGTGTTTACTTACTGAGTGATTCA
Source organism: Elysia chlorotica (assembly GCA_003991915.1). Classification (NCBI taxonomy): domain Eukaryota; kingdom Metazoa; phylum Mollusca; class Gastropoda; family Plakobranchidae; genus Elysia; species Elysia chlorotica. Next base: position 35,680 of record RQTK01001147.1, on the reverse strand, counting down.
TCACAACAGGCCCATCCCTGACGCAGCTAGCGCGCTTGCAGTGCGAAGGAAATGGGATTTAAAATGCAATTTGAACATGAAAAGGCTCATTACGGGTTTTAGATTGTATACCACAGGGTCGTAGGAAATAAGGGATATTAAATATTTACATGAACATGTATAAATAAATGTCAATGGTTTCTTAAAATGATAGACACCTCCTATGTGCATGGTGAAAGAATTTTAGTTGTTTTTGTGTTGCTGTTTTTTTTTTTTTGTGGGTTTTTTTTTAATTTAAGGAACAATATTAGCGAACAATTTTTTCTATTTTGATTTGAAAATCTTTTTAAAGAGAATCGTATTATGATGCTTTTCTTGCTTTTGTAATTTATTGATTTTTATTATTATTATTTCTTCTTTTTCTTCTTCTTCTTATTTATATTATTATTATTCTTCTTCTTCTTCTTCTTCTTCTTCTTCTTCTTCTTCTTC
>RQTK01001147.1:0-35161 GCA_003991915.1 Elysia chlorotica | reverse complement strand
TAGTAGTAGTAGTAGTAGTAGTAGTAGTAGTAGTAGTAGTAGTAGTAGTAGTAGTAGTAGTAGTAGTAGTAGTAGTAGTAGTAGCAGTAGCAGTAGCAGCAGCAGCAGCAATAGTAGTAGTAGTAGTAGTAGTAGTAGTAGTAAAATTAATTAAATGGGAGTGCCGCAAATAAAAAGAGAAATACAAAAAAAATATAACAGATATATATAGAACATGAAAATAAAATATCTATATGTAAGATGAAAGCAATAGAAGTGAAAAAATCAAATGAGAAAGACAGAGAAAAGAGAGAAGAGTGTGTATGGTTAGAAGCTACAAATCCAATTAATTAATAAGAGATAAATCTCCAGAACAAATAATCAAAATATTTTACATTAACACGAGACGTAGAGAGCTTGACAAATGTCATATAGCGAAATCTCTTTTTAAGCTGTAAAAAATTTCGATCATATCGTCTTTTTACACATATGCAAAGTACAAACACTTGTTCAAAGACATTTCCACGAAAATAAAATAAACATCATAAATATTTTTTAATTATTTTTTTTAATTTGAAAACATGGATTTTTATATAACATGAATTTCAAAGAGGGCATGTAAGCACAGAAATACTTCATAGGCTTCAGTAAAAACATAAACTGAAAATTGTTTTCTTTCATTCTTCACATGTTTACCAAAGAAAATTGTCCAGGCATGAAAGAAGACTTTTTTTTAATTGCTTCTAGAAGTTTAAAATTCCTTTGCAAGAATGTTGGTTTACAAAAAACATTTTGTATTTACTACACATGCTCTCAAACATCCATACCCTTGATTTAAACAAAGATATTTTTAAAAACTTGTGCAACCTTTTCACTTGAGTAGAGCAAATCAAACCATCAAAGTCCCGCACCGCCTCGGCACGCCGGAGACTTGCCCACATCCTGGGAAACCTCCCACTCAGCGGGAGTCTTCGCCTGGAGAGAGAACAACAACACACACGACAAAAAATGCATGCATTAGATTAAAACAAAACAAAAAGTTTACAACAAAAGTGTACCATATATATATACATGTATATGCTGTGTTAAACAAAACAAAAAGTTTACAGCAAAAGAGTACCATATATATGCTGTGTTAAACTAACCAAAGCTCGAAAATGGAGCTAGAAAATCTATTTTTGACAGTGCAAATATTGAATCTTGCAGTCATGGATGCTTTACTGACAGAATTTGATACTCTCAATCAAGACATTATGTAGGTTTTTGCAGATAAATCATTTATTGTTGAAGGGAAGCCACCACCTACCGAATAAACATTACTTCCCATTCATACAACAATCACTTGTGCTATATAAAATGGAAAAAAATTTGATACGTTTTCATTGTCTAAATTCTACACCATATCTAACCGAGACTGACATAAACATCTGTCTTAAAAATTATTATGTTGGTTTGTTTATTTGTCAGATATAGCCTTGCTCAACTATGACCAGCGTTCTCAACTGAGACCCCAGACTAAAGTACTTTGACACACAGAAAACAATATCCAGGGTCTGAACCCAAAGCATCATTGTACCAACACCCTTGTGATCTCAATAACAGAGGCTTATCTACATATTTCTATGTTCAGTTCTATGTTCAGCAGATTGTGCTCTGTGAAAAATAAAATCTTACACGCGAATAAATCACCATTTTTTTAATTATATGTACCTGAAAACGGTTTAAAAAAAAATAAATTTGTATATATCAATCTGCTAGCTGAGTGGCAATATAAGATCCACATTGCTAAAATTGTAAACCATTTTGTAAGAAATATTTCTTTATTGAAAAGTCAAAGAAAGCGCATGGAGTTCTCACCACTATAGACAAAGCATGGACGGAATTATCGAGCTCCTCCTGGATGGCTTTGTGAACCAGCTGGTGTTTCTGGGGGGAACATGACACACATTCTTAGAGCTGCTGGTGCTTAGTTATAGTGGTTCAATGTATAGATCAACACAACTAAGAAGTGGTACACTATTCACAAGCTGTTCTCCACTTTAATTTCCACAGTGTTTGCTGGGTTTTTTTGAAGACCACTGCAAGTGATCATTTATCATCCTTACCTCCTACTTTCTTATATCTGCAGTTATACTAATAAAGTCACTAAAATTAACAATGACAAAAAAAAATAAATAAATAAATAAGAAGAACCAACTAAAATCTGCCATGAAACACAAGTTTTACCTGTATCCTTTTCACATTTTCAAATGCAGACGAGACAATGACAACTTTGAAATGCGACTCTGTGCCTGGAAATCCAACAACGAAAAAAAAAAAAAAAAAAACTTATGCTTTTTTTTTTCATTTGCCCATTCATGAATGTTATCACAGTGCAAGTAATTGAGGAAAGTAAAATAAAATGCCTAAAAATATGAGAATAACAACCCTAAAATTTACTTTTGATAAACTGAACTGCACCATTGTACTGGAAACTTTCAAATAATGTGGAAAAAAAACTCATATTAATTAGATGTTTTTCTATATATTACAATCACTTGTACTAGAAAGAAAAATGTGTAATACAATAGTATCATAGCAAAAACTCAGTTGCGAATTTTGAAAAGAACATTTGCCCCTTGAGAAAAGTTAACACTTAAATTGATTAATTTTATTTTGAAGCTATACCCTCCGTACACGACATGATGTAGTTTATTTATTCTTTTTTAATTATAGTAAAACAGTAATAATTTAAACATACAGATCATGTACACAAAAAAATATTAATGATACCATAAAAAAGGCTAAAGCTTAATCGTGATGAACAAAGCTTCAGAGTAGTGAGTTATTTTGTGCACAGCTAATTACCTTTTGGTACATTGTGCATGTAGCTTTCATTTATAACATCCAAAAACTGGGGCTGAAAAAAAATTCAAGACCTGTATATCAACTTTGGCAAAATCTTGAACATTTATAAAGTAAATTATTTTTACTTTAAAATAATCAACTTCAATAGCTAAAAAATAGATCTCATTAAAAAAATGTTTTTCCTTTTTCTCAAAACAGGCACTTAATAACTAATTTACAAAATACAGGAAGTGCTTAACCCTTTCATGGCAGAAACTTTTCTGGTTAGAGAATTTTGCAAGATCCTGGGCTATTCATAACATAAGGAACTTTGGAGAGTTTAGATTCTGAGCCAGAAGTACTGTATGCATATACATTATGATGATGCAATAGAGCAAGACCCCTATATTCCAAGTAATATTTATCAATAAATTCAAGTTTGTAAGCAGTTGTAGAGTTACTATCGATGCCTATGAGATATCGATTAGATAAAGTATGATGTATGCCAAATCCAGTTGGAAATCATCATGAACTAGACATGTCATGTATGGCATCTTGTTAATATTTTTTAATAGGTGAACAGGGTACATCATGTAGAGAAGAGTGCGAATCTTGATTTTCATAAAAAATATTTGAGTTTAAAAATCACCTTCAGGGCATCTGTCAGTTTTTGGCGCAGGGCATTTTCTATTGGCTTCTGTGGGGGGAAGACATAAAAACAAAATGTTCAGAATTATTTACAGCATATAATTTGGCAATGTGCTTTAAATCTTTTTGTGTTTACTGCTTGTTAATAAACACTTAAAATGCAAATCTTTTCTATATTTGTATGGTCAATTAATTCATTTGTAAATTGTCTTAAATAAAATGAACATGAACTTTTCACACTGCATCATTTCAAGGCCTATTTTTTTGCAAACCTTATTTGAGGTAATTCTTTTAGAAATTATAAAAGGTATAGTTATTATTTCAAAATGGAACTTGAAGGTGGGTTAGTTAAATGCAAGTTTGTTCTAGCACAAGAGCTATCAACATGCACAAACATGTGCGTGGTGTGAGGGGAAAAGGTTAAAACTTTGCTTGGATCAATATGGTACCTATTGCGATCAATGCATAAAAACGGCACATTTATGTATACCCTTATTTTTTGTCCATGCATAGTTTGACCATTTCAGTGACTTTCCTTCAAGATTTTAAACTTCTAAGATAAAAACCGATGGTAAATATCTCCGAGTCCAACATTGACACTTTGATAATACTATGATTTCTAAGCTAGAAGCAAGATCCCTATGTACAAGGAATGCCCTTTCTGGAAACTCTCTGGTGGCATTTGGCTTTGTAGGTCATAAAAATGATTAAAATTGTACTCACTGTAATTCAAGTTGATGATTAGCAGGAAAGTTATGTCTTAGATGTCATATTCAACCAAACTAGTTTGTGCTACTTACATCGCCAGACATAGCTGTGGTAGCAAAAGCTGCTCCTCCAATTGAGTATGGATTTGTTGATGGGAGTAGGTGAAATGTTCTGAGATGGAGGCAGCGGGTTAACAATCTTGCTGCCATACACAGAGCTGGAATTTTCACACACAAAAAAAAATCCAATTAAATCACAACTAACAAAATCACTTTGTAAGACAATAAAATATTTATTTTCCACTACATGTACTAAACCCAAACTCACTCACTCAGTCTATCCCCCCCCACCGCCCTTCGCAGTTTCCAAGCCTAATTCTTTTTAAGGGTGGTCTGTGTAATATCACATCCTGTGTATCTATTTTGTGAAATGCTCCGTGCAGGATCTGCCCTCTGCCTGTGCAGCAAGCACCGGTAACCCTTGACTTATGAGATAGTACGTATATACTTCTACTACTATGAGTAGATCTGGAATTTTTTTAGGTATTTTTCCACAGTGGTAGGGGTGGGCTTTTAATGAAAATGGCCCAACAATGATTGTACTTTGCGGGATTAGAACCCTCGACTTATAGATGCAGTGGCACCAAATCGCCTTGCCACTTAGAGCGAGCATGGGTATACCTATTTAAAGCTACTACTAGCAGTTAGTAACTTAGAGAGGCAGACCACTGGATTAAATATAAGTAGATCTGGATTTATTAGGTATTTTTTCACAGTAGTAGATCGAGGTAGGCTTTTAGTGAAAATGATCGAACAATGATTGCACTTTGTCACGTGGGATTAGAACCCTCGACTTGTAGACATATGCAGCGACACTGAATTGCCTTGCCACTTAAAGCGAGCATGGTTTATACCACTAGATGAGGAGTGTAGTGGTCATTTGTAATCATTATAATAACAATTGTTCGACCATTTTCACTAAAAGCCTACCTCTACCACAGGGGGAAAATACCTAAAAATTCCAGATCCACTTACTAGTAGTTGTAATTTAGTCTCAGTTGTGGGTGGTAGTAAAAAAAACTAAAATTACAAGTACTACTCCTTCTCCTCCTACTACTACTACTACTATAACCATGCTCGCTTTAAGTGGCAAGGCGATTGGTGCAGCTGCATCTATAAGTCGAGGGTTCTAATCCCACAAAGCAATCATTTGGCCATTTTCATTAAAAAAAAGCCTACCTCTACCACTGTGGGAAAATACCTAATTGTAAATTCCAGAGAAACAGCGAAAGTACAGATCTGGATTCTATAGTACCGGTATATACCTAGATCTAAATCTTGTTTGTATCAATAACGTGTAAAAATGTCAAAACTTTAGCTCTAGATAATCTATCTCTTAACATTACCTATGGTGTCTGGGACTTCGAAACTTGTATGTGTGTGTGTGTGCGTGTGTTGTGTTGTTATTTTCTGACTGATTCCAATCAGAGTCAGCAGGTTGACAGGGCAGGCATCCGTGAAATTGAAAGGCAAGATGTGTTGACTGTTGATGTTTCTTTTTCACAAGAGCTCTTTATCATTTGTACGTATGATACGTGACAACAACATTTCAGAGAAGAAAATAAGCACAATACAGCGATCGATGCACTTTGGAGATAACGATTTATAAAACCTTTCGACGAATAGTGTGTTTCATAGCGTTTATCTCTGCCTATTGAAGACTCCATAGTAAAGATTTGAGACAATTCAAACAAAAAAAAGTTTTTGCGCGAATTTTTTAGTCCGTTCTAGCTAGAAAGATTGATCGCCAGCTCGCCAAATTATCTCTTGGCAAATTTTTTCCTCTATGTAGTTACGTTATTACATCTTTTCGTTGATACGGTGAGAGTGAACCCATTCGACAACTGTATATTCATAGCTCTCAAGAAGGAAGATCTTAATTTTACTCCAAAAACACTTATATAATTCAGTGGGGAAACCGTTGAGGCCTGGCGACGATTGATTTTTAATTCTTAATGCATTTAATACCCTTTATGTGCGTTCGTCACTACAGAAACCCTTGTCGGCCTCAGGGTTTTCTTTTCTTTTCTTTTTTTTTTTGTATTTCAATAGCAGAGACAAATATGTCGCCTAAAAGTTGGTTATACAATTATTCATCAGTTTTTCCTTCTGTACAAATACTTTCGTGGTAATAATTACTATTAATTACGCTTTTCCTGCAGCACTCCGCTACATGAGTCCATTGTCCGCCCAGCGCTGCTCTTACTTTGTCCAGATGTACAAAGAACGTTGACCCCTTTTCTTCCTCCTCTATCCATTTGATACAGGCCCGGATCTGAGCCCACTTGTTTCTTCTACCATTCTAATATATATATCTCTTTTCTTATATAAAAATTTTCTTCTGGAAACCCTGATTGGTAGTTTATTAATTTGTGATTTGCCTTTCCATATGATCCACATTTCTTGTTGTTTTATTTTGGTTGGCTTTATTAAATGGATAAATATCTCGCAACTCCTCCGAGAACAATCAGATGGGATAGAATATGAGGGTAGCAAAAAAAAATCAAACTCAATCGTATTAGCCTACCAAAGAGCCATCGAATCAATATCAACAAAATAGATGATTCAAACCCTGCAATGTTTTGGAACTTGTCGAATACTTTTTGAAATGAATTGAAACAATACTAAGCAAACAAACGGTTTGTGATTAAAATGTAGGATTTTATCAAGGGACTTCAATTAGCAACGCTTTTCTATAAAATTATCTCTTCTACGCTTTCTCATAGTTATAGAAGTGTTGCTCTCAGCATCAGGCAAAACAATAACATGAAAGTGATTAAATTACCAAATTCTAACCAAGTGGTAAACATTAAACAGTATGCAGACACCACTGTGCTTTTAAAAGATATGATAGAGTAATAGTACAATTTTCTCCGAATTACAACTTAACCAACAAACAAAAGTGTGAATTGAGAAGATGTTTATGGGACAATGGGATGCATGTAAGCGGGAAATGCGAGGCATCGCGTTCAAAACAACAGTAAACATTTTAGGGGTTTAACTTGGCGACCCCTGCACATTTTGGGCCAAAAGAGTAGAAAATTAGAAATAATGCTAGCTCTCTGATCCAAAAGAGATCTCTCAATCATGGGGGAAAATACACATCATTAAAATACTTTGGTTTAGCGTGTTTATTCACCTCATATAAAGTATTGGTACACCTGATAATGTTTTGGTAAAGTAAATCAAAATAATGTTCTTTCGATTTATATGGAACAAAGATAGACAATTACAAAAAATTATGAAAAGATCAGAGGTAAAGTAATGTACAACCCATACAATAAGAAAGGTTTACAAATGATTAACATAAAAGAAATTCAAACAGCGTTTTACTTACAATGGGTCGAAAGACTGCTGGCAGCAAGGGTAGAAAGTTTGAAAGTAATACCAAAATCCTTCTAAAAAAGGCTGTTCAGAATAAGTTTTCCGATCAAAATACTACGGTACTTGATGAATTGAAAGGTCTAAACCTCATAAAAAGTAAATTCTTGAGAAATGTTGGTGAGGTCTGGGTTCAACATAATGTGCACACTAATCCCTGTAACGAAAATATAATTAATGGCCCACTATTTAATAACCAATACAACTTTTATAAGAAAGGTTCTCCTCATCCAATAATTTATAGAACGTAACACAAATATCGTATGTCACAGATGTATGCGTCCAATGTAGGCTAATGAGTTACGAATAGTTCATTGCAAAATACCGATACTACCCCAATGTGCAGCTAGACCTTAACCTAATTTAAATGCAGTTCCCCGAAAAATGATTTAAAACAAATTATGTCGATTGCAGTAAGGAGACCAGACTCCATGTTTTGTACTACAGAAGATTATATAATATTTACCCTACATCTATACTTCTCCACAAGATGGGAATAAAACGTAACAACCATTGCGTACACTACAAAGAAGTTGATTCTATTGAACATATTTTTTTTTATCAGAGTTTTGTTCAGACATAAGTTTGCAAGTAATTATTGTTATGTTATATTTATATGTCATCAAAAAAACTATAATTATTAGGTTTATAAACGCATTTATTTATTCAATACACAGACACATAGACAGCAACCAACGCTACCGGGGATATGATATTCATACTTGTGAGAACACATACCGTAGCTTATTGAAATTAAAAAAAAAACACACAACAAAAACAAAAAATGTATTTGTCTCCCTTGATGTAGTCTTCTTTTGCTTCTGGATACCAATATCACTACATTGTCATGTTGTGAAAATGATTGCCAAAAATATAAACGATTTATTACAGTAATTATCCCTTTAACGATTTGACCAATGAAAACAAACTGAGAAATTGTATTTTTAAAATAATTTTATGATAATTTAAATATAAAAATTATGTTTATTGCGTCTATAAATAAAGATAAGATCGATAGTACAATAAAAATTACAGATCTAAAATACTGTAAAATTTTCGTATGCTTAAAACCTGTCCAAGTTTTATAAAGAAAGAACGCTTGGATCTAAATATTAGCTAGAATCTAGATTTTAGCTGGATCTAGATCTAGTTCTAGAATCTAGTGATCTATTTACTTTGTATAAATATCAGATCATGATCTTGGTCTTCCTTGCATTGACTCTCAGACCCTTTTCCTCCATACCTTCCTTCCACGTCAACAGCCTACTGACACATTCCTCACGTGACTCCGCTATGATGACTAGGTCGTCAGCATAAAGGTCCTCCCAGGGGACACCAGATCGGAATTCACGAGAAAGGTCTTCAATATTTGGTATGTATAAAAAAACTATAATTATTAGGTTTATTATAAATGCATTTATTTATTCAATACACAGACACATAGACATCAACCAACGCTACCGGGGATATGATATTCATACTTGTGAGAACACATACCGTAGCTTATTGAAATTAAAAAAAAAAAACACAACAAAAACAAAAAATGTATTTGTCTCCCTTGATGTAGTCTTCTTTTGCTTCTGGATACCAATATCACTACATTGTCATGTTGTGAAAATGATTGCCAAAAATATAAACGATTTATTACAGTAATTATCCCTTTAACGATTTGACCAATGAAAACAAACTGAGAAATTGTATTTTTAAAATAATTTTATGATAATTTAAATATAAAAATTATGTTTATTGCGTCTATAAATAAAGATAAGATCGATAGTACAATAAAAATTACAGATCTAAAATACTGTAAAATTTTCGTATGCTTAAAACCTGTCCAAGTTTTATAAAGAAAGAACGCTTGGATCTAAATATTAGCTAGAATCTAGATTTTAGCTGGATCTAGATCTAGTTCTAGAATCTAGTGATCTATTTACTTTGTATAAATATGTCTCGCCATGTACTGTACTTTAAATTTAGAGTTTATTCCATAACAATTGGAAAACTCGAATCAAGATCTTGATTGGAGATCTAGATCTATAGGTCTATAGATCTAGAATCTAGTATTAGAATCTACAAAGGATGCTCCCATGGCATGAGTATGCACAACAAGAGTAGATCTAGGATCTACATCTAGTGGGGTCTTGTTTCAATGTTTCAACTGATGATTACTAATTAATACCCGATGATTGACTAAAAGCGTAATAAATGTAAAAAAAAAACAAAAAACACATAACAAAACAACTTACTAAAAACTCGGAAGTATGCTCTAGAGCTAAACCTAGATCTCTAGATCTAGACCTAGATGTCATGATAAAAGACAGTTCAATAACAAAATTAACATGTTGAATTTTGAACAGGAATCTAGGTCTATATGAATATCGGAAAAGGAGACCATCTACTTAAAAGCGATTTGAACCAAAATTGAAAGTAATAAAACCATCTAATTTTTATAATATTTGTTACTCATAATATTAGGCCTACAATTTATTGACTACATTTTTCTAGTTTACAAACATTGAAGTTTACATTAGGCTATAGCTCTGTGGCATTGAATCAATAAAATGGGTCCCTGTTGCAGTTCAATTGTTGAATAATTTATGAAGAATCGTACACACTATCTTGTGAACATTGACAAGATACTAAATACTAGACTCTAGAAATGCTTTGTAGAATCACAATTTTTTTTTTTTAAAGGTACGCCCACTGGGAGCTGGGCCCGTATGCAACTCTCACGATTATTTTTCGACTTAGCTACGCTAAGTTTACATCGTAACTTCTACGCCTTAGAAGTTGATGGTATGCAAGTGGTTTTACGACGATCGTGTAGTTGAGTTAAGCTAGGCTAAACCAACAATCATTTCCGCTGACCCAGCGTGACTTTAAGACACACCTCCAAACACTACACACACACATACACACTTTGCTGCTGATGCGGCTACATTATCCCAATAACTAAATTTCTACAGTTCAATGTTTAGAAATTAAAAACAGAACAAAACGTTACAGTTAAAACATATGAATGTTGACATTTCGACCTTTTTTATTACAACATACATGTAGATATTGAAGCGAACTGTTGCTTAAAATAGTAAACACTGTGAAGTGATGAAAGAAAAATTGGAGATGAATTAGTCTGATTGAATTTAAGACAAAAACAGAAGAAAAAAAATGTAGGCCTAATTGGAGTTAAATGGCTGTTAGTCTTTTAATAACCTGAATTATTGCTCATTAAAGAAAAGGATCAAGAGGTATTAGTTTCCTTTATGTTTCTTAATTTTCTAAGGCATTTTAAGGTCACGCTTTCAGTCTGTCTCAAGTTATATACATTGGTATTTTAACTTTAAAGAATTTGTTTTTAGTATTAAATGTAAATAGATCCTGTAATTTATAATTAATGAAGCATTTTCCATTGATTTCCCAGGTACGGCTGGTGTTAACAGTTGAGGGTTGACATCTTTTTTGAAAATATATAGATCCCCTAAATTGTAAATCCAACTACTCAACTCTAAATCAAGGTACATGTTTAACATTTAGGCCTTTTAAAAATCAAACACTCACCATTTAGCAATCTGGCCTTAGCCTGGGCAGCTCGGAAACTGAAGGCGCTGATCATCACACCCAAGTCAGCCTCTGCGAACATGTCCAGCACGTCCACGCCAGCGTCAGACCCCGCGCCGACAGCGACGTCAGAGGAGGCGACAAATGGCGGGAAGCCACCGGCTAACCCCGCAGCCTCCAGTGCTAGCACGGAACTTAGCAAGACTAACAATTTTCAAAAGATTGCTAAGAAGAAGATGATGGTGAGAAGCTTCCCAAGGAATAAAAAGCTTGAAAAATTGGCGGTTTATTCAAGTTGCAAGGTAAGGCATACTTTTTCCTGTTGTTAACAACATACAATTATAAATTGCTCCCAAATTGATTTTTTTAATCATTTTTTTATTTATCTAATGTGATGCAATTTTTTTTTATGGCAATATTCTAATAAATATATATTATTGTAACGCAAGTTAATAAAGACTAGTAGGATTACAAATTTATATGTTCATTAGCGCATTAAAAGAGTCTGGTAAAATTATTTTTTTACCCCTATAGTATAAACACTCTGCCTTTGTATCCTATTAAAGCTGAGCAATAGAATTTATTTTAATCTTAGTTTTAACTTTCAGTTTTCTGAAAATAAAAGTTTGTGGGTCATAATAATAATTATTTAATAGAGTTTATATTTATATTCTTTTGTAATTTACTGTTAAACTAACTTGCAATGCTTGCTTTAAATCTCAAATAATTTTGAATTTTCTAAATTTAAGATTGTGTGCTTTTAACTAGTCTTGTCTCATATCATCTGCCAGTCTGAGGGATGTAATTGTAATGGGTGGAAGAAGATTGTGTGTTTTTATTAACTAGTCTTGTCTCATATCATCTGACAGTCTGAGGGATGGAAGAAGATTGTGTGTTTATTAACTAGTTTTGTCTCACATCATCTGACAGTCTGAGGGATGTAAGTGCAATGGGTGGAAGAAGATTGTGTGTTTATTAACTAGTTTTGTCTCACATCATCTGACAGTCTGAGGGATGTAAGTGCAATGGGTGGAAGAATCCGAACCCGTCTCATCCTCAACCTGGGCCTGATGCCTCACAGACTGCATCGAATTTGACCGACCCTTGCAAAAGCTGTCGTCATCCTTTAGGTATTCTCATACTTACCTTCAGTCTTTAACTTTACATCTATTTACATTAGTTTTTTTAAGCAACTTGATTTCCCAACAAATTTAATGTAAAAAAAGGTTTGCCACTATCAAAATTTTTAGGTAAATTTAAATTAATACAGCAGGTGAACTCCTATATATTTCTTACCTCAGGTATTGTAAAACTACTTAGAAATAAAGTAGCATGCACATGTTGCTTTTTGTGGAGGGTAATCATTATGGACTATCTAGTCACACACCAAAATTGAGAATGTTAAAAAATGTTTGCATAGATATTAATTTTAATTCCTAGCATTAATTAATTTGCACATTTTTTGTCACAAGTGGGAGGAAATGCAAACTTGATTCCTAACGAAAAAGAGGATGAGTTTGTTATGTTTACAAGGTCACATTCAGAATTGTGTATTTTAAACTGTCTTCAGGAGCCCATGTCTCTCACCTTGATAACACAGACGAGGAGGAACTAAACAGGCTGCTCTGCATCGTCGTTGATGTAGAGAACCTGTTTGTGTGTGTGCATCGAGAGGAAGATGCAGAGGCAAAACAAGTCTACTTCTATCTTTTTAAAGTGAGTTCTGGGCACAGAGGACAACAGTTCTGATATATTTTCAGTATTAATTGATATCCTTGCAGTAGTACTAAAAGAAATTTCTGACTAAGAAGTAAAGTATTAGTAGTTGAGTTGGTTTAACGTCCAATATCAGAACTATATAGGCTGAATTGTGGGCGGGCCCTAAGACTACCATTCGGCAATTTTACGTGCTGCCACACAGGAGACAGGGCGGGGATACCATGACTACTGTCTCAGCCGATCACATTAAACTAGCACGGACCCAACCAGTAGGGAGCAAAGTCGCCAGGCTCAAACTACGGACCTTTTGTGTCAGAAGCCAATGTTCTAAACCAAGGCCATTGCGCACTCCCTAAGAAGTAAAAGAACAAAGTTAATCATGATAATAATGATACTAATAACAATAGCAATAATGATAATAATATTAATCAGTGATCTTAATCGTCCTAAAAAATCTTCTAAGATCTATTAAAAATACATGTATGTTTTCCTAAAAATAGAAAAGATTATAAATCACTACAACTTTATACATAATTATAAGGAAACTTAAAAATGCTGGTAAATTTAGTTTGATTTTTAAAAATCTATAAACATTTAGAAAAACCAAAAAATCATTAATATAAAAAAACAAACTCATGTGCACTACTATAATAACAACAACAATTAATTTATGTCAAGCTTCTTTTGTATTTGTTATCAAAATCTAAACTTAAATTGATTGAAAATTGCAGTTCAAAAGATATAGCTATGAATGAATAACTCATTTCATGAATTCGTTTTTTTTTTAAACAGACTTTCTATAATACTTTTATTTATTTTTTTTTTTTTCTGCAGCTTTTGAGAAAATGTATTTTAAATATGAGTCAACCATCAATCGAAGGCTCTCTTGGAACTCCACCTTTTGAAAAACCAAGTATAGCAAAAGTAAGTTATTCAGCTGTTTTACTACAATAAGCCAAATTTGACACAATCAGCATTTATTTTGAAACCATTTTGAGCATAAAGTAATAAGCCAAATTTGAGAAGAACGTTAAATTTTCAATTGGTTTTAAAGAATCTAGCAATCTCTGAGATGAAGTTGTTAAAATTCACACAATCAGCATTTATTTTGAAACCATTTTGAGCATAAAGTACATTGTTTTACGGGGGAGGGGTTGAAACCAACAACTTCTCTCTTGCTTATGAATTCTTCTCACTTATTTTTTACAAATGTTAGCTAAATGTTTACATTGTGTACCAAGCTGGTTATTTTTCTCCTGAATTTGACATGTGATATGATGGTGCATTTGTGAAGACCCACTGGCATTTTCATGGGTGGAAGAGTGCCATCTACAGCCTGCATGCCACCCTATAAGGATTTAATAAGACTGCTTTCCACCTCCTCATAAATGCTCGGTAGTAACTTTAAAAAAAAAAAAAGGGTGGTAGGAGTGATCAAGAGCCATTGATGTTATAAGTTCCCATACGATACTGTTAGACTAGTATTTTGTTGAATGCTGAAAGGCTGAAGACAATTTTGAAGTGGTACAAGGTGCCACACAAGTGTTTTGTGACCTTGATCTTGGGCTTCAAGACGAAGGTCAGGTTTCTATCCTAAAAAATATTTGCTTTTTCATCAAATAACTTAGAAACCAACATGTTTAGCTCCAAATAATAAGAATACAAGTTGTATACAATTTATTGAGCTTTCAGAAAATGTAAGGTCTAATACCTGCACACCAAGTATAAACTAGCTTTATCATGTTTAAGCTACAGAAAAAGTGAACATAAACTTCAAGAATGATCCTGAGTTTTCCCTCTGACAATTGCCAACACAATATAATGACATGTAAAAAGCATTAAGAAGTAGATTGGGTACTTAGTCATGGTCATTCAGGTCTCTTTATCAACTAGGTCTACATCTCTGTTTCTCTCTTCTTCTGACTCAACTTCTCTTGTACAGAAGCTTTGGTGAGGCCATAAAATAACGCCTCTTGATTAACCGATCATATCGGACATAACACCACACAAGTGAACTAACAGCCGATTTAATCGGCAGCAAAAAGGTTAAAGATTTTCAAGGAGCCTTGATAGTATACGAGAACTGCAATATTTTAAAATTAAATATAAGTAATTGTTTTCCTATACATAAAGGCATGCGGAAAATTCTGATTAATTCAATGATGCCATTGCTATCAGGGTGTGACAAACTTTGTGGTGTACAAGTTTGGCAACCTGGCTCAGAAAGAGTGGCAGACGATGTACGATCTTGCCAAGATGTTTCTCCATTGTTTGAACCACTGGAAACTGTGGCCTCCTGCCAGTCGCGGACAGACTCTGGATGAAAAAGACGAGAACGATTACAAGCTCAACTACACAAGGTAGTTTCTCATGCAGATTGAATGATACAGATGAAAAAAGACAAAGTTATACTTTTAAAAATTATTATTATAGCAATAACTAAAATAGTTTAGGTTAATGCAACAATAATGAAGGGTTGTTAATTTTGTTGTTCTTATGGCCTCCTCACACCACTTTGTTTTGTGTATTTTCAGAGCATCTGAATTTAAGACAAAAAAATAAAAGCAAAATATCACAGTGTAAACCTTAAAATATCTTAGGAGATTAACGTTTTTCCATGGCAAATATATGATTGACTTCCACTGAAATTGATACTGGACTAGTGGAACTCATTTCACTCCACATCTCTTGAATTATAAAGAAAAGAAATAATTATGATCTTATGAATTTGTACAGAAAAGTTAAGCAGTGTTTTTTGGAAAAAAAAAATTTGTCATTTACTATCCCTGTGTTTATTGTATTGTTCATGTACTAATCGAATTTTGTTCTGCTTGTCCTTGTAAAAAAGATGGCTGTGCTTTTGCCACGTGCCAGCGTTCTGTGACAGTCTCCCGCAGTATGAAACAACTCGCATCTTTGGGCGGACGTTGCTGCGATCGGTGTTCCAGACCATGAGGAGACAACTGCTTGACAAGTTCCGTGCCGAGAAAGACAAGATGCCCCCCGACAAGAAAACCCTTGTTCTCACTCACTTTCCAAGGTAACTCTTTGCTACGTAGAGCTACATTAGTTTTCCTTTTTTTAACACCTTATGTGATAAAAGTAACGTATTAAAAAATTAATATTTTTTTGCTTTTTATTAACAATGTTACAGTTTTTTTTATGCCCATTGTGGGCATTGACCGCCTCTGACAAGGTTCAATCTCCAGCATGGATAAACATTTTTTATGGGGCCTTAGTGTCAACCCAACACAGAATGGGAAGAGCTAGGTAAGGGGAGAGTGAAGTGCTGAGAGGAACGTAATGGCAACCTACCTCACACGTACCATTTGTTTAGTCTAATCAGGACCTTCTTGTTTCCCTAATGCTATATGTTAAAGAGTATGGGAGAAACTACTTTTTTGTGTTTTGTAGATAATTTTGTAGTGGAAAACAAAATGAACATTTCAACTTTTTGGGGGGTTTTACTTTACTTGAATCTAGACATGGGCAGATATTTTTTTGCAGTAACATTTTTTTCCCTGGGTGATTGACCTGTGGGATAATGTCTGACCAGGTTCCTGACGATGTTGGAGCAAGAGGTTTACGGCAACAACTCTCCCATCTGGGACCCTGAGTTTGTACAGAACACGGCCAACCTCCCTAACCAGGCGCCAGTGGGTGAGTAGGTGTGAGTAGGTGTGAGTAGGTGTGACTAGGTGTGAGAGGGGTGTGAGTAGGTGTGAGTAGGTGTATCCAGGCCAGTCATGCAACAACATATCCATCCAAGTCGTTTGATTTACTTTCTTTAATAATAAGGAAAATCATAAGAAAGCAAAAGGAGATGGAAGCTGATGCCCACGCATGCTGAGTAGCTAAGCGAACTTCTAATTTTCTCGGAATTGCCCCTTTCCTTGAAACTGACAGTAAAGCGTGAAAGGGAAATGGGGAGGAGAAAGTGGTCGCAATATTTTCTCTCTCTCTTTCTCTCTCTATCTCTCTCTCTCTCCCTCCCTCCCTCTCTCTCTCGCTCTCTCTCTCTCTCACACACACACAGTAAGATAGGGTTAGCACTTTGATTTTAGTGGTTCGTTAAAACACACTAGGCCTGTCTTTGAGAAATTGAAAAACAAGACCAAAAACGAATTCGTTTGGGAAGAAGATGTACACTGCAGCATAGGATCTAGGTCTAAACCTTGAATCTATAAGATTTACTACGGAAAATTACTATGATCACACAGAGCTCTCTATAATACAATTATATTAGATTGTGTCCCCCTTAGAAAAATCTTATTAACTATGCATCAAATTCTATCATAGTGATCTGAGACTAAATTACTTAAGATGTCACATTTCAGTAGCCTACTAAAGTATAGAATTTATGGACTATTAGACTGTTAGATCTAGATTTCTAGCTCTAGATAGGATTAAAGATTCTATTTAGATGCTGCTTGGCACAATTTTGGTCTACTTTTAAATATTATTTAAATCTTTCTCTCGATTTTAAGCACCTTGCATCAATAGACAGTGTCTTTGTTGCTGTTTGTTTGATGACAGTCCTATGTATTAACAACAAATCCAGATTGGCGGTTTTCATTTCTGGATTCCATGACCATTTTAGAATCTATTACATTTTATATGAATAGATATGGTCTTTCATGTTTTTTTTTCTTTTCTCTAATATGGTCGTCATGGGGGATGGTAAAAATATATAGATGTAGTCAATGTTGGTGATGTCTGCAGACAGAAGACAATTGAATACCTATAGGAGTTAGTTTGTACATTATACACATGTCAACTTGTCAGAATTAGATAGGTTACCTCAAGCTTGAGTACAAATTGAGACATTGTCAGAATTCCCCCACAGTGGTCTGTATGCAGTTAACACAGAAGTATTTCTAGGGAACTTACCTCTACAGTTCTAGAATTTAAGCACATTCATGATTCAAAGGTTCAGTTAAATTTGTCTTACTAGTCGGCAGTGTATGCATTTCTCTTCTGCTTGTTACAATTTTAAGTTAGGATAATGACAAAAGTTGTTTGTTGCATACGACTATTTTTTAGCACAATAGCACGCATTGTTCAGATTTTTTAAAACAAATTCAGACATTTTGACGGAGACATTCAGATTTTCTGTTCCTGGAGTGTGGCAGGTCTGCAGGTCTGCATAGATGTCACAATGTCACATTTGTCCTTGGTCCTTACTTCACCTTTACTCGTACACAAAAAATAACATGTCTTCTCTTCTTAAGAATTGAAAGAAAACTAATCAGATTAGAGTTCATAATAGGATGACAACAATCACCCTTAATACTTTTCATAACATAATTACTATTTTGGGACACTTAACTTTAAGGACCTTTCAGCGTGCTAAGTGTTTTCCCTCTCGTCCTTTCCCCCCTGTGTTTAATGTGTATCCGTTGTTTATCTCTGTGTCTCAATGTCTCAGTGACTCCGGGCGGAGTGGCGGGCGTGAGCGGGCTAAGCAGGTTCACTTCCTCCACCGTGGGCACAGACAACTTTGGCAGCGTGAACATCAGCCCTGGGATGCTGACTGGCAGCAGGAGGTCCTCGCGCTCACAAGACGCTGCTGGTAGGGAGCCGTTGCATGAGAAGGATGGGTGCATTCCTCTACGCATTGTGTGATGATTATGCATTCTATCTTATTGATTTAACCTTTTGCTTACGGCATCGCCCACTGACGCCTGCTAAGTATACTGATCACTTCTAGGCCTAATACAAAGCATATATATGGAGCTACAAAAAGGTCTGGGTTCGAGCTCTGGGGATTGCGCTCCCTACTGCTTGGGTCGGTGTCAGTTTAATGTGACCGTCTGAGACAGGAGTCATGGTATCCCCGCCCTGTCTCGTGTGTGGCAGCACATAAAATTGTCAGACGTCAGTCTTGGGGCCTGTCCACAATATAGTCTATATAGTGCTGATGTTGGACGTTAAACCAACTCAACAACTTCAAAGCCTTATGGGGGATCTGTGAAGGCCCACCATGACAAAGATTTAGAATGGCTAGATATCATGTATTACTTGGTAAAGGTGAATTGTATGAATTTTCAGAAAAGAGAAAAGCAGACGAGGCTGGCCTAAGTGATGGAGCAAAACGACCGAAAATTGAGGGGGACATCTCCAAGGATCTTCTGGAAGAGGTGTTGGCGGAAATAACAAATGAAGCAGAGGCTGAGAGGGGGAACATGGTGGGCCCAGAGGTAAGGCTGTGTTTTCTTTTGATCTTTGTATCTGCCGCCTGTATATGAGGTGGAGATAAGTTAGATGACTTGGTACAGGTGTTTTTCCTTTGACAGGTATGGAATTATTACTGAACTCATTAAAGTAAACATATTTATATTTTAGTTAGTTATACTAGTACTAGAACTTTTGAAGAATTTTTATGTGAATCTTAAAAAAAAAAGTGTCTTTCCCAGTTTTAATATATAAAGTGTTTGAAGGTAAAATATTAATTTTAGTGGAAAGAATTGTGTCAGTGAATGGTTAGATCCTATTTTCATTGCCTTATTTGCCTTAACTCAGAAACATTAAAAAACAAACACCATTTTTTCTGTCCGTGTTTTAGACAATGTGTGGAAGCCATGCAGCAAGAGATGAGCAGGCTAGGAAAGAGGAGAGGGATGGAAAGATCGACTTCCACATCATCAATAATTCCCTCAGCCACCGTCCCAGTGATCAAGTGTTCCTGTGGTTGATAGAGGTGCAGAACTTGTTCTCCCACCAGCTGCCCAGAATGCCCAAGGAGTATATCACAAGGCTTGTCTTTGACCCGTGAGATTTTTGACCGTCTTTTCTTTTGTAAACTTGTACTGCCCTTGCAGTGATGCCAATTTTCTTTAAATTTGCAGTTTTTCAGCATTTCATATGTGATATGTTTCGTAATCCAATATATTATGTAAAAAAAAAAAAAGAAATATTCAATAAAAAATAAAGTAGGGGAAAGGGGGAGATGAAGCAAGGATAAGTTAAATTTTATCCGATGCCTGCAACAATAGTTCGTATTAGAAACAACAGGTGTGTATGTGGAATTGTATCAAACAATTAAAAAAATGAGTGTTATAGTTTTATTACTACCAAGTTCCAGAAATTACTCTAAGTGGCAGCTGATATTACTCCAAGACAAAATTTAGGTTGGCAGGTCTGGGATCATATGCAGATCCGCCTACTGTGCGAATGTTTAATACCTCCTATGCCCATCATAGCTATTACAGCCTGATTTGTAGGATGTTGCATAGTTCAGTGTCAACCGTTCACTCTGGGTGGTTAGAAAAAAAAAACAACAGATTTTGAAGTAAGCTTGAGAATTAGAGAACAGAAGCATGTACAGCTTGAAAATTAGAGTTCATGACTTTGGTTATGTGTTTATTTAAAAGCTGTTTTTACAAATTGTTGACCAAGTGGTCTCTTGTAATATCCCTAGGAAACACAAGTGCCTGGTTCTGGTGAAGAACAACCATGTCATCGGTGGGATATGTTTCCGCATGTTTCCATCCCAGTGCTTCACAGAAATTGTCTTTTGTGCTGTCACATCCAGTGAACAAGTCAAGGTAAACAGTTACTGAACCAAGATTCTATTTTCTCCTTGTACTAGTTATAATGAACCCAGAGGAGCTTAAATACCATTTCAGCAATACTCAAATTTATTAAAAAACGTGAACAAACTTGTATTATAAATCTATAATTGTTTAGTGACTTCCTATTGATGTTAAGTTTGAACTGGGTTTTTTTATTCAATTTTTGCCTGTGAATGTTTTACCTACAGGGCTATGGGACAACTCTGATGAACCACCTGAAAGACTACCATCTCCTCCACAATGTAACACACTTCCTCACCTTTGCCGATGAGTTTGCCACTGGCTATTTTAAAAAACAGGTGAGTCAAACAAAACTGGTGGTTTATGAAAATTGTTTAAAAGGTTTATTAATTTTAGGCATACTTGTCTAGGCTTGCAGCTAACAATATATAAGGATAAACGCTGGTACAGCCAAAGGTGGATAAAGATGTAAGATTTATGTTCCACAGGAAATTTGGACCTAGATCGAAGAAATGTCTGAATGCATTGGTCGTGGTGCCTTGACATATGCTTTAGTTTAATAAGAGGCCTCTTTGAGTTTTCAAAGAAAATTCAACCACATGATTAGTTTTTACCAAGATCAAATTAACTCTTCAGTATGATTTTGAGTATTGAAACTATGTTGGGAATCTGAGACAAAATAGAAAAGGAGTTGAAATGATTGTTCTAAATGCCTGCAGGGTTTTTCCAAAGACATCAAGTTGCCGAGATCCCAGTACCTGGGCTACATCAAAGACTACGAGGGTGCGACCCTGATGGGCTGTGAGCTCTGCCCCAGGATCAACTACACGGACTTCTCTAGGGTGATCAGGAAGCAGAAGGAGGTGATGTGTTCTGCTCGTCTTTCAACGTTTAAAATGTTACAACTTTTGCTTTCTTTTTGGCGCAATATAGTAATCGAAATATGGTGGAAAACTGAGGGAGAAGAGTATATAATGCTTGAAACTAGCATATTTCATGCATCAATCTATTTGTTTTTGTCATTTTTTTAAATGTTTAATCTTGTTTATAAGCTGCTGATTCCTCTAAGCCTTTAAGATATTTAATAGTAACAAGATCTTAGACTTAAAACAAATACAATTTATATTTACTCTAATAATGTCAATCTTATTTGTTTCCTCTCTCTCTCTCACTCTCTCTCACTCCATCTTTCTATATTTTATTCTAATGTTATTTAATGATAATTTCTGAGAATTTATGCTTTAGATTTTCCAATAAAATTCATTTAATTGAATCTTAAAACCTGGAAAAAAAAACCCAGGAAAAAGTAAGATATTTTGTTTTTACTTTTAGTCAGGAACCCTGTTCTAACTTCAGTGATGCCAATTTTTCGTAAATTTACGGATTTTCAGTAAAAGACAAATAATTTAGCAGGTAGGAGTTCAATAAAGGTTTATCATGGTGCTCTGTATTATGATTAAGCTCTGCCGATCTACGCGGAAAGCTGCAGTAAAAAGTTAATGGCCTGGTGGGTATCACTGACACCTGCACATTTTTTCTAGATATGGTTTGTCTCCGTTCACAGATTGTCAAGAAACTGGCTGCTCGGAAGAATGTGGAGACAGAGAAGATCTACAGTGGAGTTGGGCTGTTCAAAGAAGGTGTCAAGTTACCTCTCCCACTGGAGTCCATTCCTGGTCTGGTGGAGTCGGGCTGGAAGCCACTGGTCAAGTGAGTTTCAGGCGCTGGCACTGGCACATAGAACATTTGTCTGATTAACATACCAGTAGGCTAAAATTAATTAAAACGATTTAGTGTGGCCTGTTTTGTAATTACGATACTCTGAAAGCAGACGTTTTAATAAGATTTTTAAGTCGTGTATTTTCCTTGTGATTTGGACTGTCGTTTCAGTCGAAGGAAGCTGGGATTAACCCATTGCTAGCCGTGGATGCGTATACTCGCTACTTAAATATTTATTTTAAACATATAATAATTCATTTCTCAGGACAACAACACAATTATCAAGTTGGGTCGCTATTTATAGGCTTAAGTAACATGCTCAGAGTTTTCTTCAAAACTTGGTGGCAACTCGGTCCTGGAGGGTTGGCAGGAGTGGTTTGGGGTAGGCAAACCTGGTCCTTAAGGTAGACAATGTGTTTTTTTGTAATGACTCTTGTTATCTAGTACACCCCCTTAACATCTGTTACTAGATTGCTCTTCTTTTCTTTAAAGGAAAGAGAAAGAGTCGAGCTTGGAGCCTGATCAGTTGTACAATGTGCTGAGAACAATGATCCAGCAAGTCAAGGTAAGGAGAACAAATATCAATGCTTCTATTCAGTTTCTGTTGTTATAATTTTTTTTTTTTTTTTCATAATATGTAGCTGTCAAAAATATCACTTGAAGCTGTTATTATTGCTTCCTCTTAGTCCTTTAGCGGTATAACCACCTTTACCTCTGTGCACAGCTTGTGATATTTTTATTCATTATATGGAAAATGACAAATTTGTTTAAACAAAAAAAAAAAAATCTATGATTTAACCCCTCTCCGTGTAACACTGCCAAATCCAGCCAAAAGATTTCCATTGTCTTCTGTATTACCCGACCAAATACGGCCACCCAGAACACACCTGGCCAGGGTTTAAACAGGGCAGAACTGGAGGTTTTCCTTCAGCAGTGTATTTTATTTTGGGTTGAATATGACTAGATCAGTTACAAATAGACCTTAGTAATCATTCTTGGCATTCTAAATATAACTTTGTTATTCCTGACCCAGAATGCCACAGGATTCCCTACTGAGGCAGCTCTCATGAGCATAAAGGTTTAGTCTTGCAACACGCCTGTTATAGACTAGACCTAGCTTTCTTTCTTTTTCTTTGGATTCGAACCAAACCTTGTTTCTTTCTATTTGTATGATGCTTGCTGATATTTATAGTGGTACAGAGCTGCACTATGAATTTAATGTTGATATCTGCCCTGAAAATGACTTTATTGAGATATATAATCGATCTTAAGATAATTAATCAAGTCATAGAAGATGCCTCAGATGTAGATCTAATCTAGACCTAGACGACTTGTATCTCCGACCATAGCAAAGCCAGTTGGACTGAATCATATGTCCAAGAAAGAAAAAGAAAAGGATAAAAACTAATTCCAAAGCTTTTAATGAAGTCCTAATAATTTTTTATTATGCAGAGACGTTTATAGACAACTAGACATAGATATCATAAAAATAGAACTAGGATCTGAAATGGCAAATCTCACAATCACAGCTCATGAAGTGTAGATCTAGGCCTACAGTTAGCACACACATTTCATTTCTTGGCATTACTAACCAGTCCTCAACTAGATAGATCTAAACCAGAGTATCTGCATAAAGATGGTACTGGCGATAATAAATATATAGGCCTATTAAAAAAAATAAAGCGGTGATGTGTCTTGTTTCCGTACTTAGCTCTCATACATTAGATCTACAACTTGTGTACGATACATTGGTCTGCATGCACCGCATTGTTTGTTTGTTTGATTTTTTTTCTAATTAATGTCATAACGTCTTTGATTACTTAGAAGAAAAATGAATAAACTATTAATTTCTTTCCAGTCACAGCGAGAGGAAGAGAGAGAGAGAGAGAGTGTGTGTGTGTGTGAGAGGGAGGGAGGGAAAGGGACAGAGAGAAGAAGTGCAGGTTGATGCATGAGAACAAAATACATGTAATATCAAGAAACGTAATTTGGACTCTCCATAGTGTTGTTTAATCGTCATGTCTTTGTCCCTAAGATTATATTTTTTTCTGTCTCTATATTATATGTGATGTGTAGGTGTTGATTACGTTTGTTTTATTTTGATGGGTTTTTTTTTCACAAAAATGCTCAGATACATCACTTTATAAATAAAAAAAACATCTAAAAACTTAAATTTAAAGTCTTCATTATTTAGACAATTTAATTATCTACAACTGGACGAAATTTCATATATATCAGAGAAATAGATATTGAGTTAGAAGGCTTTTCCTATAACCCCTCTGTCTAGCCCGCATTTGGCTGAAAGAATGTAAACAGACATGGATGCTCCTGTTACCAGGAAGCTGAACATGGTTATCCAAGGTGGCGCTGCATAATAAAAGCAGAAAAGGGTTAAACATCCCGATAGATCAAACTTGTAAATTTACCCATCATAAACAAAGTCAAACAAGGACTTTGCTTCTAGTTCTGTATGATCCCTTTGTCTACAACTCCCAATAATTTTGCCATTCCATTGATCATCAAAGACAACTTACGAATCAGACAATAGAGATCTGCAAAATTGTTCATGACAATCCCAGGATCTTTTCTATATTCACCATTTATTAGACTGAGATACATATATATTTTTGTAACAATCCTAGTAGGAGCTTTACATAACACACTTTTATTATAACTAACAATTGACCATTTAGAAACTTTGAATTCAGTTGATTTGGTTGTTTAAAGTCTAACCTCAGAACCTTATACGGTACAGTGATGCCAACTGGATCATTATCTTTACACTGAACTTTTTCTCAAAAAGAAGTGTTCCATATTGTATCATTATCATGACCCCATGAGAGATCTATACTGAACTCTGACTTGCCATTATTTTTTTCAACTGAAAATCTGTAAATTTATGGAAATCTGGCATCCCTGCATACAGCAGGCTATCTTCTCCCAGACTTGAACTCCTGTCTCACCCGACCACATTGAAACTTTGAGAAGAAACTGTTTTGAAGGCAAAGACTTACCCTAGCGATGACCACCCACTTGACGATGGAGAGGCCAAGTCCAGAGAGTGCACCACACCTGCCTGCGACTGTGTTGGACAAGCACAACGACAGCAAGAATCCAATCCAAGTGAACAGGAACGAGACTGATGAAAGAAACCACAGATCCATTGAAGTGTTTGGCCATGATTTCATTTCAGACCTTAAAGCCTTATGTGAGGGTAGCTTTTTATGTAAACTATTATCACCAGGAATATTGAAAAATCTTAAATTTCCACAACACAGAAAAGGAAGTACATTTGCTTGAACACTTAAACGTACCATAGTTTAAAAAGATAAGATAACAAATATATTCTTACACCCTAGAGAGAGAGATGGGGGGGGGGGGGGGGGGGGGTCCGTTGGCTGTTTTAAGGAGAGGGTTAAGAGATAAGAAAAACATGTGCAATAAAAGCAAGGGCAGAGGGGTAAAAAGGTTCCAAAATTGGTGTAATATTTGTATTTGAACAACCCCTTACAAGAGGAACAAGGTATGGTTTTCTTTGGATGGAAAAGTTTTAAATGACAAAACATTTGCAAGCAATGACTGCTTTTGGCTTACTCAAGAAAGTGCAGATGAACATTCCATCAGTGCCAATAGTCATTTCCGATATTCCATCAGACAGCTGAGAAAAGTCAGAGAATCAAATGATTAGGAGAAATGATTATAAATGGTGTTTCTGTTTCAAGAAAGATTGTTTTAAGATTATTGCATTTTATATACTTGAAATTCAAAATGACTTACTTCTCTATAAACATTTTAATGCAGGGAGAGTTTTTTTTATAATTATAATTACAGTATATATATATATATATATATATGTTTATTTTTTTTTCTTTTCATTTTTTATAAACATAATTATAGAAAAAGATGTCCTTGAAAATGTTTAGATAATATTGTTTATTAACCCTCGTAGTAATATTGTTTATTACTACGAGGTAGATAATGTTGTTTATTAAACCTCATAGTCGCTGCTGTGGTGTTTAGGTCGATATGATCGGCAGTAAAAGAGGGTTTATTTTATGGTTGACTAAAGCTTCCGTACACCGCCAAATAAATCGAAACTACTCTTATACTATAAGATATTGGAAGAAAGAAGAGTTCCACTTCCTCCCAGTGTTGTTTTGAATGCAGACAACAGCTGTTTTCAGCTCATTACATGTTGACACTCGATTTTCTCTTGAAAGCCACTGTAAACACTAACAATTTATAACCAAGAAGCAGGTCCATCAGGAAGGAAAATACTTACTCGAGAACAAGTTTTAGGATTCTTAGATGGTTAGATTGATGATCATTTACATATTGTTAGTTATTATATCTAGGTCTAGATAATCTAGTAGTGGCAGTGAAGGCGAGGAGCCAGTAGTTAGATCTATATTTAGATCTAGACCTAGGGATTCAGTTCCAGGAGCAGTTGAGTTAGAAGTAGATAGAAACGGAGATGTAGATCTAGATGTAGATCTTGTTGCTGAAGAGACCTGAATAGTCATGCCAGCTAAGTACTCAATCTACTTCTGCATGCTTTTTACATGTATTCTATTGTGTTGGCAATGGTCAGAGAGAAAACTTAGGACCTACTTGACGTTTATGTTCACTTGTTCTGTTGCATGAATATGCTGGTTTATTCTTGGTGTGAGGCTACTAGAACTATACATTTTCTGAAAGCTGAATAAATTTTCTACAACTTTTATTCTTATCTTTATGAGCTAAACATGTTGGTTTCCAAGTTATTTGATGACAAAGTAGATATTTTTTAGGCTAGAAACCTAACCTTCAAAATTTTTTGACCCTTTCACCTTTCAGAAAATGTATAGGTTTTATGGTTTATAAAAAAAATATTTGCTGCCTCCCAGCCCAATTTATGAACCCTATATAAATTACCAAATATAGCCCAACACCACACACTAAATACTAGCGACACTTGTAGGGTTAACAAATACTGTGATTCGATGTGTACTTACCCTTCCATTTTCAAGTTCAGAGACTGCATTAGCTGCATCTTGCTCCTTTGTTCTCTCTGCCTCTTCATAGGAAGGCAAGGTTGTGGCCTGCTCATAATTAGGCAGCTTAGCTGGGCCATATGCTGGCACATCTAATGTAAAGATTTTACAAAGATAGGTGCTTTAGAAAATCTGACATTGGGGACAAGTAGATAAATTGGCATTCTGAAAAATCATCTTTGACAGAAGTACAGTCACGACACATGTAAATTACATTTAAAAGAGTAGCCTAAATTTATAATCAATTTTTATTAAACAAACAAGAAAATATAAATAATTAAAAGTCAATTTAAATCTGCTAATCTTTTTTTTTCAGCTTCCGCAAATTGTGCATGAAGTGTAATATTATATTTGAAAAACTAAGCATCATAAAACTGCTGAATAAACAGTTAAGCTTGATTTTTAAGAGTATACTGACAATTAAATTAAGAATGGTTCTGTGGTTGTTGCTAATAACGAAGATAATATAATTGTATACACAAGGTATGTATTTGAAAGTTTGATATGGGAACTAATTTCAAAACTCTCCTTATATCACCCATGGCATAAAAAAAATTAAAACACCAATTTGTGTAAAATTTATCAATATCACTATCAAATTTATATTAATAACAGATCACAATGGTGCTGCTCCTCTATTTTGTTTCACAAAAAGTCTAAGATAAACAAAGGAAGAAAAGGAATCCACAAGTTGAGCAATAAAATGATGACACTTAGCTCACCTCCCTCTTGCTCTAAAACAGCATTCTCAGAGTAGCCAGGAGGCGGGACAACCATTGCCATGGCTACAGGCTCGGCAGGCACACTTTGCTCTTCTGATGGTAGCTGTGGACATTTATAGAATAAAATTTAGCGGTGATTTTAGTTGGTAGGAATAGTGCTAAAACTGGAATAATTGTGGTGCATGATTTTGACAGAAACTTCGATAAGGCTGAGAGGCTGTAGAACTCGTAAAATACTCCAGATCTGGATCTCGATCTATCTAGATCTAGATCTAGTCTAGATCTAGACTAGACCTTTAATTAATGATGACACTTTATTGGGATGGGTTCGACTGTTCCACTGTGTGAGCCTTCTAATTTAGACATATCAAATTGAGAGTTTGATAGGAAAGTGAATGGTATGCACCAGTGTTAGGTAAATCTTAACAACCCGGATTTTATCTAGACTATGTACTGTAGAATAATGGTTAGGCTACTGATCCATACATAATTCTACTCGATCTAGATATAGATCTAGATCTATCATGAATCTCAAAAGATCTATCTAGAAATCTAGAAATAGCGTTAGGGTTTCAATTTATTCCTTGTTTAGTCCGACCAAACACGACTTTACTGGACAATGTTCAAGTCTCCCTACCACTTCGTATCGAACATTAGGTCGGGCCATTTCAGTTCCCCAGGGCGTTTGTCTAATTGTTTTTGTTGAGGGATAGATCTACTTCCCGTTTTAGTTGCAAAATGGCCGCTGATCTGTCAGTCACCCATAAAAATAATGCCAGATAGTACATGAACTACATCCGACAATCATGCTAAATCCCGTGATGTGTCTTTCCTCGAACGATGTGCCATAATTAAGTGTACTGCCTGGTATTGTGCAATGATTAGGTTCATGTTTGTTTTTTTTGTTGTTTTTTAAGTAATTAAAACTATCGCAATTATTAAGGAATCTAGTATCAGTACAATGTATCACCAAAGAAGGTTGCAGGGGGCTCATAAGACACAAGTTGACAGATTTTTCTTGATTTTTGTGTGAAAAGATAGCTCCTTGTTGGTATAATAATAATGACATAATGAGAACTTGTAGGCCTATTATTCTGGGAGCAATTTCAACATTAAATTTGGAAACGATTTGTTGTTGAAGATAAGCTTGCAAAGGGGTAACAATGGACTTATTTGTTGTTGTTTTTTTTAATAAGTGCAATTTTAATCTGTACCCTACAAATGTTAGGAACGGGTCTATAAACGGGAGAAATTACTCTACTCTCTCATTATTAGAGGGACTCATCTGTGATTCATTTGCGCCACCGTAATAAAGATGTCTCTCCTTATCTCGAAATGCATATGCCTTTTTTTTAACATATAAATTGATGTCGACAGTTTCATGCCATTTTTTCATATAATTGGAACATGTCATGTTTGAAAGTGATACAATTTTTCAAATCGCACCGCGGTACATCATCAGTACATGTATTCAAATCAGGTTTAGTGTGTTACAGGCGCTTCTGTTTGTTGCGTCGACCGTTTGAAGGTGTCATTACAATATCATTGCGCTCTACTTAACCGTCAATCTCATCACGATTCACGGCGGCCTGCGCATCGTCTTCACTTTCACTTGTGCTTTCATTTCCAGCACCCCATGATCTAGGGATGGGCGGTGATAATTATATCTTCATCTTTTTTTTCTTTTTTTTTTTTTTTTGGGGGGGGGGGGGAATACTAAGCAGTGTCTAAATTAAGTAGTGCATCACGGGTTCCAGGTCTAGATCAAGGTACGTGTATTCATAAAGTCTTATTCGTATCAGTTTTTTAACTTAAAGATTTAGATCTCAATTACATATTTTATAACATTGAAGTGAAAATCTCTCTTAAACCCTCCTATTCAGAGCCACATGCCCTATGGTGATTGGTGAGTGGATAAGTGCCTTAAATTCTGATCAAAGCTTGTTTGATTATTTGAGGTTGTATCCAATAGAAATTTACAGTAATAAAAAATTAAAAAAAATTAAAAAAAACACGAGTCTGAGTTTCGATTCACTATAGTAGTAGATCTTTTTTTGTGCTGCCACACACGAGACAGAGCGGGGATACCATGACTCCTGTCTCAGCCGGTAACATTATAGTAGTAGTAGTAGTAGTAGTAGTAGTAGTAGTAGTAGTAGTAGTAGTAGTAGTAGTAGTAGTAGTAGTAGTAGTAGTAGTAGTAGTAGTAGTAGTTGGGTTGGGGTTGGGTTGATTTAACGTCCAACAGCAGCACTATATAGACTATATTGTAGACGGGCCCCAAGACGGGCGTCTGACAATTTTATGTGCTGCCACACACGAGACAGAGCGGGGATACCATGACTCCTGTCTCAGCCGGTAACATTAAAGTAGTAGTAGTAGTAGTAGTAGTAGTAGTAGTAGTAGTAGTAGTAGTAGTAGTAGTAGTAGTAGTAGTAGTAGTAGTAGTAGTAGTAGTACAAGTAGTAGAAGTAGTAGTAGTAGCAGCAGCAGTAATAACAGTAGCAGATGTGGTAATGTAATCACTGTTGGGGCTCTCTGTGAGACTCCTGTTTGGGATTGAGGGATATTTGTTTGTTTGTTGGTTTGATGCTTAGCGTCCAATGTCAGCACTATTTAGGCTATACACATTTACAAGTGTTGTGAGCGAAAGAGGAGCGAGGGAGCTTTGGTTGTTTGGTTGTTATCACAACGCCTCTAATTATTAAAACAATAGTTTTAAACGAGACAGAGCCGAGACCTCCATAAAAACAGACCAAGTCACCAAAATGTTAAAAAAAAAAAAATGACTAGTCGACTTCCAAAGGAACAAAGAAAAAAAAAAAAATGACTAGTCGACTTCGAGGCAAAGATCGACTATATGGCTATCATTTGCCAATCTTTGGTGACTGCCGACTCTTAGTTAGCCCAAGGCTACCAAGCCTAGTTCCAAACCCCAACAACGTCTGTTATAACAGAACGGTTAACGTCACAATAACAGTTGAATATTACTTTTTGAGTTTGAAGAAAACGTCGAGTCGATTTTCCGACTTTATTAGTGGACGACTTTGCCTAACCTAGAGCGAGCGAGCGAGCGAGAGAGAGAGAGAGAGAGAGAGAGAGAGAGAGAGAGAGAGAGGGAGGAGATAGAAAGAGCTATATAAAGAGAGACCGCGTACAACAACAAAAAGTCTGAACAGTTATACAACGAAATTAATATAACCATAATCGAGTCAAGCGAAATAATATAATTATGAAAAGTAAAAGTATGCACATTTATATTTATTGTTTATGCCCCTTATATTCAAAGGGAAATAAGTAAAAATTGAGATACTTTAAAAAAAAAAACGGGGCGAAGGGGTACAGCTCTGACCCTCCGCCATATAGGCACTCTCAGGATAGCCACATTGACAAGAAACCATGAGCAGTGCAAATGAGTCCTCAATAGTCGGTGGACATGAGTTAGAGTCATTGGGGATATATAAAAAGGAAAATCTTGTTGTCTATAAAAGATGTTCAAATGGAAATAACTCCTTAGAAAGGGAGATAATCCAAAAAAAACAACCAGGGGGTGCAACTTACCACCCATGAACCTCGCCATTTATACATACATGCTGTGCGCGTATCAATGTATTGATGTAGATTTATGTACAAGTTGAACTAGATCTAAATCTATTTCATGTATATCCGTACAATGTAGATGAGTTGGTTTAACGTGCAATGTCAGCACTATATAGGCTATATGTGGACTGACCCCAAGACGGACGTCTGCCAATTTTATGTGCTGCCACACACGAAACAGGTCGAAGACTCTTGTCTCAGTCGGCCTCATTAAACTGACACCGACCCAATCAGTAGTGGGCGAAATCGCCAGGGCTCGAACCACGGACCTCCTGCGTCGGAAGCCGATGTTCTACCCCAGGGCTACCGCGCACCCCCCTCCTCCTTTCTGGGGGAGGGGGGGGGGAGGGTTCTCCGATTTGCGCATTATTATGTGAAAAAACTCATTTGTTATATCTCTATTCGTCCAATATGGGGAGGGGTCAGTTCAGTTAGGTACTGACGTTCTACCACTTGAAAAGTGAAATTCACGGCACGGGCCCATTAGCCAGTCTTCGTTTACATGTTGTATATTATGTCTATGGTTCCAGCAGATCGCGCACTCTTACAAATATTAGTTGTTGAAACATGACAAAAATAGATGAATTTGTCCCATAATGCGATCAAACTAGGTACCATCCGAATAGACGAACAACGCTTTGCCACTTCAACATGGGGGCCGCTGTGGTCCAGGGGTAGAACATCGGCTTCCGACGCAAAAGGTCCCGAGTTCGAATCCTGGCTGTTGCGTTCCCTACTGGTTGGGTCGGTGTCAGTATAATGTGACCGGCTGAGACAGGAGCCATGGTATCCCCGCCCTGTCTCGTGTGTTGCAGCACATAAAATTATCAGACGTCCGTCTTGGGGCCCGTCCACAATATAGCCTATATAGTGCTGCTGTTGGGCGTTAAACCAACCCCGCCGCCCGCTGCCAATATTGGCGAACTAGCTCAAGTGGTAGATCGTGAGTACCCAACAAGTCTATAAATAGAATATCACTCGCTGAGACAGAAACGAGGCTTCCAAAAATAGCAGGTAAAGTCACCGAAGTAGACGCAAAACTGCAATTAGAGTCCAAGTGAATTGTGCTAAAGTCACCAAAGTAGACACAAAATTGCAATTGGAGTCCAAGTATATTGTACTATTGTTTAGTCGGCGCAGTTAGATCATTTGAAGGCTGATCGAAAACGCCTGTTTTGGCCTCTTTTCACAGACCTGCGGACCATGACAGAAAGGTTAAAGGCTCGCTACTACATCCACAAGCACTTGTTTATTGCAGACATGAACCGTATCGTCACCAACTGCCGCAGCTACAACGAGCCAGACACTGAGTACTACAAATGTGCAAACACCATTGAGAAGTACTATGTCACCAAGATGAAGGAAGCTGGCCTTATGGAGAAATAAATTTAAAAAAATTAATGTTATATGTAAAAAATGTAGAAAGAAACTTAAATTATTTGTTTACGATAACTTTTGTGTGTGTAAAGAATTAGTTATTTTGTTATTCATCATCTATCTATCATCTGTATCTGTTTTTTATGACTTAGGTAAAATGGCTTACGTTTATTGTAAGGACATAATAAAAAAACATTTTTTTTATTGACAGTTAAAGAGCCATGGATTGAGATAAGTATTATGCATTTATGCATATGAAGTCAAACCATAAGGAATTCCAAAGTAATTGTGTACATGAAAGAATGTTCTATGATTTGTTAGTGCTCTAAATAATGAAATGTTGAAAGTGTGTTTAAGTTGTGCTCAACAGTATATTAAGCTGTATTGTTCTACTGAGAGTTCTATTTTTAGCTTTGATTATGATTTATCAAAAAATGCAAGTATTTGATGTCTGGTAATGTATTATGTGTAATACTTTCTGTCTGAATCTGATAGCCTGACT
The DNA here is from genome assembly GCA_003991915.1 of Elysia chlorotica. Lineage (NCBI taxonomy): Eukaryota > Metazoa > Mollusca > Gastropoda > Plakobranchidae > Elysia > Elysia chlorotica. The sequence continues at coordinate 1,795 of RQTK01001147.1, read as the reverse complement.
TGTGTTCATCGCAGCTCATGGTCTAAAGGACCTGGTTTATGTTTAAGGGGTGTAACTTTAAATGTTGTTTTATTGTTAAAGGTTTTTTTAAATTTTTTTTTAATGCAACATTTTCTTATAGCAGTCTTTTTTAAGTGTAATTTTTAAGTGGATGTATTTCAAATCTAGTGTATTAACAAAGATCAGCGGGTAAATATTTTGAGATAAATGTTGTAGCCATACCTCCTAAAACTTCTTGAAATTATGAACATTAGCTGACAATGTCAGTCTGCATCTTTGTACTTATTTGACTAAAACAAAGATGAAATATCACAATTTATTTTTAGGTTTTATTTTCTATTGTCAAGATAAGAACTTTATTTAAATTTCTTTGTCCGGTCTGTAGTATAGTTTCTGATTTTTGTTCATTGAATCATGCCGGACTATTTTTTTTGTAGTATTACTATTACTAAAAATGGTCAAAATTCAACTATTAATCCATAAAAAGAGTGGGGGAAAATGATAATGGGGATTGTTTGGTTAAAGACTAGCAAAGGTCTGATAAGTTAAGCCTAAATAACTCCACATTAAATGTTTTCATGAGTTGAATTTGTCTGTCCCTCGTAGAAGAGTAACGGACCTCCATCTTGAACAGTGGCATTCAACTTGGAAACGACTTGTATACCTATCAACAGATGTGGAAAAATATCAGCCAGTTATTGTCCTTTCCTTAGGACTTTCTATGGAGTGGTCGTCGCTCCACTGTCCCTAAAGAGCCCGGGTTTCCGGTTGTGAAGGTGGAACCATGTAGCGATCCGCAATGCTTTAGTGCTTGCCTCAGCGCTTAGTCCTGTTGATCTCATTTTCCAATCTTAAAAGTGTATTTAAATTTTTTTAATACTTTCAATTTCAAATCACTACCCACATTTAGTTTATCCCAGCACATAACCAAGATCTATTCCAAGTTACTTAGAGCGAAGTTTTTGATTCGGTGTTTAGTCACTCAATCTTTAGTTAATCAGAATAATTTTTTTTTAATACAAATTTAAAACATTTTTATTTAGATTTCTAAAATTTGTAAAAGTCAAATATCCATAGAAACATGGTGATTTAGTTTACAAGTATACTAGAGTGGAGAATTGAACTTTAACATGGCTTATGCATTTTAGTCATTTTTACTAGAGACGTCATCAAAACATGACTAGCTCCGAATGCCATTGAACTTTTAACTTGCAGACTTTTTATTACTTACGATGTCATCATATTGTGCACCTTCGTCTGTTCTCATCATATGTTATGGCAACTCTTTGCCATTGTGTATAGATTGTTCAAGTTGGGTCTATCAAGAAAAGCTTTGCAAATCCTACCTCATGCAAAATTATCATATTTCCAGACATTTGCAGAAAGGAAGAATTGCAATAAAAACAAACTTTGACAAGATGTTAAGACGAAACTAGATGAATAGAAATTAAACAAGTTGATGGGTTTTGCTATTTTTTAATGAACTAACACAAATTTAGATAAATAAAAAAACTACAATTCCACTGATTTTTTATTCAAGTGCCACTGCCAGCCATTTTTTATGACCTTGTTTGTGGAAATACTTGTATTTAATATCTAATTATATAACACATCCAAAAGCAAAAATAAACAATTCTATAAAAAATATAATGTATATAATACATTAATAGGAGTAGTATCAAAACATCATCATAAAATGAAAGTGTTATGGCAACTCTTTGCCATTGTGTATAGATTGTTCAAGTTGGGTCTATCAAGAAAAGCTTTGCAAATCCTACCTCATGCAAAATTATCA
>RQTK01001146.1:86559-150159 GCA_003991915.1 Elysia chlorotica | reverse complement strand
GTCGACAAAATCGTTCGATCCACAAGCTGAATTTGTGCATTAAGTGTTAAATGGAGCATCAAGCATTAGCAGTAACGGCACTCTCTGCGGCTGTAATTATTAACATTTTGCAGAAGAAGAGCCAAGGCCAGCACCTGAACGCATGGAATCCTTAACTTGGTTGTTCTCCTTACGAAAGACAGTGCGCAAATTTTTAATTTTTTTTTTATAATGACATCTTTTTGAGCATCAGGGTTTTGCTCTCTCACCTTTGACAGTAACCTCTGATAAGACTTTTCACGTCTTTGTTTGTCATGATAGTTATCTGATTTAACTTTCCATAAACACTCCTCTTCTTTGTATATTCTAATAAACTCCAAGAGAAATTCTTTGTTCCAAGATGCCATGGTTGTCTTCGATTATGTAAAATAATAATTGTTTCGTTTCAACGTGTACAAAAGTAATGTCCTCACAACTCAGGATTATCAGTTAACATTGAAAGGGCTACAGTTTAGATCTTGGTTTTATCATAGTACAATCGCTTCTCTATACATTCGGCGAACGGCAAATACGTTCACTATGTTAGTAGGCGCCAGAAAGTCTAGTTGAATTGTCTCCTTTGTTGTTTTTATACGTGCTTGGGTGTCGTACAAGGCACTTTTGGCTCGCGCAAAATTACATCGGCTTATTTCAAGACGTGCTGCACACGAAAAATCAACAGGACGAGACAGAAGAAACACGATTTTAAATAACATCAATGAGTAAATATGTTCATCTTTGTTAATTGTCTCTCATTCATTTCAAATAAAATTGTGTTTGGTTTTTTTATTAATTAATTTATTTAGGTAACGCGATTTGTGAATTGATTTTAAGCTATATCATATAATTATACTGTTAGATATTTTAATATATAGACTTTAAAAAAAACATGGGCGGGATTGGGGAGACAAGAATATTAAGTTTATAGAGGCAAATAACGAAATAAAATTTAATTCTCTAAAACGTGTTCTAACAAGCACCTCTACGCGTAGACTTTGCTAATTTTGGGTCGAGAAAACCGAATCTGTTATCAGATTCAAAATCCGATGGCTCATAATTATTTAATGAACATTTGACCTGCAAAAATAGCCTACTGCACCGGCGTCGGCTTGTCTGGCCTTAAAAAAACAAAGGGTCTGCCGCAGATTGACAAGGTCGCGCGGCGCGGGCAATTTATTTTCAGGTAGTACCAGTCGATGAGCAATCAGCTTTTGAAGTCGATAAATTTCTGCAATATCCCCATACACCAAGCAAAATATTGCCAAAATGATCGCAAAGCGATGATTTACAGCAATTATTGCAACGTCTATGGCCGGCTTTAGTCTAGGTCTACGTTGTGGAGATCTAGATCTATGTCTGTGTCAATTTAGCGTAGATCTAGACCTAGATTTCGATCAGTAGGCCTAGATGTTGATAATTGATCAAGTGTTGTATTGTCATTGTTTGGGGCAGTTGGCAGTATAAAGTTATATACGCTGCCTGACTAAATTAAATGCCAGGTGTTGACCATTGATGAACAATAGAGTTCTCACTACTGTTGACCATTAATGAGCTGTAGAGTTCTCCCTACTGTTTAAGTATTGGCCAGATATAGAGGGGTGGTATACCACCCCTTGATCTCAAGACACCTTGTTTTTTTATAGAGGTGTGGTATAGTAGAGTACCTTAGATAAATCAATGCACCTGTTCAATTTAAAAAAAACAACAATAGAAGGTTGGGTAATACTAATAGATTGTGATGCAAGTTGCAACCACTCCTAATTAGACAAGTCGTAATTTTGAGATACGGAAATATTTTTATTACAGGAAAGCTCAATATTTTCCATACAACTTGTCGAAAATTTTTCGAAGATCTCCCAATTACTGAGAGTGTCATAAAAGTTTTAAATCGTTAACAATAACACACGGTTTTTTGTTTAGAAAAAAAAGCTGACAAACTTCTTAGTTTGGGACTGTTTCTCTGGGATCTGCCGACTTCCACTCATTAGAACTGGGTGCATCACTGTTATTTACATATTAAGTGTTAAGCCCATAGGTTAAGCCGCCTCAGCTTTTGCATGGCTAGATGCCAGAACTTTCACCATAAAGATCAACTTATTAATTCTGATGTACCACAACACAAAGGTTACAATGCAAGTGGAATCGAAGTCTATAATTTTTTTTCAGAATTGGCGTTTAAGTGTGGTTTGTTATGTTTAGACCTACGCCTTGTTAAAGTTAAGATTTTCAATTTTTTAAATGTTCCATCATGCTGAATGTGACAGCAGACCCCATGATGTGCAACAGGCATGAGCCTCTATTTTTTTATGTAATGTTTTGTCACTATTGAATCAAGCCAGAAGATCTTTAGTTCAAATCCCAGCTGGGATGTCAATTAGGACTGCAAAAGGAAACCAATAAATGCTCTTTTTTTCTGCACCATCCTAATTCCTATCTGTGAAACGAGTGTCTGGTTATCAAAAGATGAATAAAGCAAACAGTTAAAGGTGTGCGTTTATATATACAATACATGTACAAAGAAATGTACAATGGGACATACAAAAACAAACATCAGACAAAAGAGAAAAAATACCACCCCTCGATATAAAAAAGGCCTGTTTTTGTATTAAGGGGTGGTATACCACCCCTCGATACACTCCGATCCAGAGCAAAAGTAAAATTCAACAAATTAATCAAAGAAATAGGAGACCAAACTCTTACAAGTAAGGAAACTAGGACTGAAAGTCAACACGCACAAAACCAAAGCAGTAATCTTTGGGGGTAATGAAGAAATACAAATAATAGATTCCACGATAAATCCGCCAAATTCCTAGGAATAACATTCGACAAAAATAGCAATTACTCGGACGACATAGAACTACTAAACCAAAAAGCCCAAAAACAACTCAGACTACTAAAATCACTCAGCCGAAAAAACCTCCAAACACCCTACACAACTAAAAAATCTAGTAGAATGATCCCTTACATATGGGCAAAAAATATATGGTCAAACCCATCAAACAACTATTAAAAACTCGACAAGATACAAGCATCTGCACTTAGAGCTATAACCAACACAAACAGGCTCAAAAATCTAGAAGCCCTTCAAGTAGCAACCAATATAGAACCACTATGCATTAAAAGGAAAGGAGCGGCTTTGAAATACTGGGCGAGAGCGAAATTCAACCCCTCAAACCCAACAAACACAGTTTTCACTGATCCTGTAAACAAAATCACCGACACCCAAAGAAAAAGAACAAAGCTAATCAACCAAAGTACGGCACGGCTAGTATACGATGAAATACAAAATTTAGACCTAGACCCCGAAGACATTAATACCAGAAACCTCGCCATAGAACCATGGACACTCAGAGACATCCAAGTAAACACCCAGCTAAGCCAAACACTGAGTAAAAAAACGGACGGACAAGACAAACTCAAACTAGTCAAAGCACTAACCCCGGAACACTTGAATAAACAAATACAAGAATGTAGCAATCTCTTTCTTATTACGTCTTATCATGTTGCATATTAATTGGTTTTTCCGTTTCGTACTTGAGTTTTTGTTACTTTTGTAAAATGAAAGCGGAAGGAGAATCTAAGAAGAACCGTTAGAGGACATGATTTTGGCAAGCAATAAAAATAAAAGCTCTTACAAATTATACACATAAAACTTCGTTTATTCTTTATTGTAAGACGCTTTATTGGTGACCCCGACGTTCAACACAACGTATACAATAATATTAACGAATCTAGATCTAGATCTATTATGCAGCTTGAGACTACCGATTTCCTGGCTACACAGCCAACGAAACTCCCAAAGGCTAAGTAGTTTACAACTCTAGTCTCTACATTCTCTGCAAAGCGAAAACAGTAGGCCTAGAACTAGAATAGACATTTAGATCTAAATTTCTCCCTCTATTGATTCCACCCAAAAACATTGCCAATCATTAACTAGTTTTTATCATGGAGCTCGATGCTATTAAATCACTAGCAGAGGCCATTGGGGAACAAACTCTTACTTAGAGCATTACCACAGACTACGCCAGCTTCGACTCCAGTAGCGGCAGTGGCTTTCAAGGCACCACAATTTTGGCAAACAAACGCCAAGGCATGGTTTATTCATCTTGAAGCTTCGTTCTCCACACACACGCCACCTATTACCCAAGACTTGACCAGGTTCCATCACGTTATCCAACTCCTGGATTCAACGACCGCACGTCGTGTCCAGGCCGTTTTGGAAAATCCACCGGCCACTGATAAATATCAAGCTCTCAAGTCCACCCTACTAGAAGCGTACGAAGCAACACAGCTTCAAAAAGACCAAGAACTTTTAAACCTGAACGGTCTTGGAGATCGAAAACCTTCAGAACTTCTGCATTACATGAGAAGTTTGAATAAAGATCCAGCTACACTGTTTCGTGCGCTGTTCCTTAGCCAGCTACCCACAGATGTCCGTCGCATTTTGGCCCAGACTCCAGAGGCGAACCTCGACACCCTTGCGAAGACAGCAGATGGCATTGTTGCGGTAGACATCCCTGCTCCATTCTCCATTCAAAGTAGCGTTTCGACAAAAAAACAGAAACTGGATGGGGGCATTATCATAAATGCTAGACCTATGCATGCGCCGCGCCCAGGTATACATAAGGTACATTCAAAATATGAAGTCATACTAGAAGAATTTCCTGAACTTTTAGTTCCGACTTTTAAAAACAATAAACATGGCGTTGTGCACCACATCCCAACTTCAGGCCCCCCTGTACATGCCCGTGCCCGTCGCCTTGATAAAGACAAACTATCAGCTGCCAAAGCTGAATTTGAAGAACTCGAGCGGCTTGGTATCGTCCGTCGCTCATCATGCGCTTGGTCGTCACCTTTGCACATCGTCAAAAAGAGTAATGGAGGATGGCGTCCCTGTGGAGGCTATAGATGGTTAAATGATAGAACCAAGGACGACAGGTATCCATTGCCACACATTCAGGATCTCAACAGCAACCTACATGGAAAAGAGGACATTCCGAAGACAGCAATCATCACTCCATTTGGACTTTATTAATACCTCAAAATGCCCTTTGGGTTAAAGAATGCAGCCCAAGCCTTTCAGCGGCTCATGGACGGTATTCTCCAAAATCTTCGCTGCTGTTTTGTTTATCTCGACGGTATTTTGGTTGCCAGGGGTTGAACATCGGCTTCTGACGCAAGAGGTCCCGAGTTCGAATACTGGCTGTTGCAATCCCTACTGGTTGGGTCGGTGTCAGTATAATGTGACCAGCTGAGACAGGAGTCATGGTATCCCCACACTGTCTCGTGTGTGGCAGCACATAAAATTGTCAGACGTCCGTCTTGGGGCCCGTCCACGATATAGCCTATAAGTTGCTGATGTTAGACGTTAAAACCCAACCAACCAACCAACCATCCCCAAGAACACGAGGCAGATCTCCGTTCCGTTTTCCAATCATTAGCTGCTAATGGTCTCGTCATTAACACTCAGAAGTGTTTGTTCGGACAACCATCAATGACATTCTTTGGTCATAAAATACCACAAAACGGCATTACACCATTACCTGAGAAAGTCAAAGCAATAGCTGAACTCCCAAACCCTAACGACAAGAAAGCATAACAACGCTTTTGGGGAATGATCAACTTCTATCACAGATTCCTCCCTGGGATTGCGAAGTGTCTAACACCTTTAACAGAAGCGACAAAGAGCAGAAGTAAAGCGATCACTTGGACGGTTGAATGTCAGGCCGCTTTCCAGGCTGCCAAATCTGCCCTGGCTTCAGCCACACTCCTCAATCACCCCGATCCAAAGTCTGAAACACGTTTGTCAACGGATTCTTCTGATTCCGCGATTGGTGCTGAATTATCACAGAAACACCATGGCGCATGGAGACCAATTGCGTTTTTCTCTCGAAAGCTGACACCAACTCAAAGCCGTTGTTCTACATTTGACCGCGAACTATTGGCTATTTACAGTGCAATACAGCACTTTCGTTTGTTCTTGGAAGGTAGACCATTTTCCGTATTCACTGACCACAAGCCATTAACTCATGCTCTTACAAGTAAGACAGCAAGATCGCGACAAGAGCGACAACTGTCTTATATTGCAGAATTCACAACAGACATTCAGTACATCAGTGGAACCGACAATGTGGTACCCGATGTTCTTTCTCGTGCATTCCACAGCATTGAAGAACCTATGGTGGCATCAGCATCACCTATCCCTGCCATAGACCTCGCTCAAATGGCTATAGAACAACGTAGAGACCCTAAAGTCTCAGAATTGCGTAAACGACCAGGATCACTAAATCTTTAAGAGGTCGATATAGATGGTTGCATTTTACTATGTGATGTTACCACCTCTCGCCCACGCCCAGTTGTACCACCACTCTGGACAAAGACAGTATTTGAAACTATTCACAATCTCTCACACCCTGGCCACAAGCCCACCACACGAGCTATCTCGTTATGTCTGGCCCGGACTTAAAAGAGAAGTCAAGCAAGTAAAGTCGGTAGACATACTAAAACTCCTCTCAATGCTTTTGATCCCCCAGATCGTCGTTTCGGTGACATTCACGTGGACCTCGTAGGCCCTCTTCCATCATCAGAAGGCTGCTCGTATCTTTTTACTATCGTCGACAGGTTTACAAGGTGGCCCGAAGCGGTGCCCATCCACAATGCAGAGACAATAACTTGTGCCCGAGCGTTACTTCGCAACTGGATTTCGCGATTTGGTGTGCCAGATACCATCACCTCAGATCAAGGTCCACAATTTCGTCTTCTAGGACCTTGTTGGATGGATGAACTACCTATCGTTCTACTGGGCATTCGCTCAACGTGGAAAGAGGACCTCGGCGCCTCACCTGCCCTACTTACCTACGGAACCAACTTGAGAATTCCTGGCGATTTTTTTCCATCTCCCTCAGACGACAAATTTTTACCAGACAGTGACTTTGTGCGAACTCTTTAAGAAAGTCTTAGCAGGTTATCGCCACTTGCTCCAGCCCATCACGGTGTTTCAAAAATTTATGTTCCTCGTGACCTTAAGTCAGCTGAATATGTCTACGTGCGTCACGACGCACACCGAGGTCCTTTCGTCAGACCATACGACGGACCCTTTAAAGTTTTGTCACTGTCTGATAAACATTTCGATATTCTGAAAAACAATAAATCCACACGAGTATCTATGGACAGACTCAAACCCGCCTTTTCTATCGATCCTAGGCCCGCTCCGCCAGTCGTGCACCACCCGGCCCATAGCACAAACGTAGAAGACTGTGTCGACTCATTCGAGTTCGACTAGATCAGGCAGAACCATAAGGATACCAAATAGATTTAGAACCATTCTCAGTGCTAGATCATTTTGAACATTAAAAAAATGGGAATTTGATATTTTTTTTGTTTTAAAAATGTTTTATAGGGACTTTGGGATCAAGGGTCACAATAACACCCTCCCAAAGGTCAAGATGTAAGACATCTTTAGTCTTTCATGTTATCTTGTTAAACAGATAGTATTGTTCTAAAAACAAATGATGTTCTGATAACTTGCAATGATTACTATTATTTTTCGGGTTTTATTGTTTTACCGTCCCGCATATTATTTTTTTTTTTTATTTGTTTAGATATACAACATTCTGGGGGGAGCCATGTAGCAATCTCTTTCTTATTACGTCTTATCATGTTGTATATTTTTTGGTTTTTCCGTTTCGTACTTGAGTTTCTTTTGTTACTTTTGTAAAATGAAAGCGGAAGGAGAATCTAAGAAGAACCGTTAAAGGACATGATTTTGGCAAGCAATAAAAATAAAAGCTCTTACAAATAAATTATGCAAATAAAACTTCGTTTATTCTTTATTGTAAGACGCTTTAAGAACAATAAAAAAAAATCTATACAGACGGATCCAAGAAAGGAAGCATTGTTAGCTTAGGATCTACAGCAAAGACTTGGAACTAAAGATCAACAAAAGAATAACGGACAATAACAGTAGGCTACTACAGCAGCAGAGTTAGGGGCCATTGACGAAGCTATAAAGACCATCCAAGAAAAGAAGATAGAAAGCGAAAACATAGTTATACTAACGGACTCCCTGGCAGCAACGCTCAGTATATAAAATCCAACGCCAGGCAAGACCTTACAGAGTCGATCAACATTAGAGCAAACGATCTTCTTCTTCTTCTTCTTCTTATCGTAAATTTTATTATTAGTATTGTAGTATTGTCATTATTGTTATTATTATTATTATTATTATTATTTTTATTATTATTATTATTATTATTATTATTATTATTATTATTATTATTATTATTATTATTATTATTATTATTATTATTATTATTATTATTACGTATTTTATTATTATATTTTTTAATTATTATTTGGATTCGAACCAGGGACCTGCGGCTTGCAAGTCGAACGCTCTACCAAATGAGCTATCCGGTTCGGTGATCAAGTAGCGCAGCGAGTCGTGTGTATCGTGGGGCCATACTGTTATCATTATTACTATTATTATTATTATTATTATTATTATTATTATTATTATTATTATTATTATTATTATTATTATTATTATTATTATTATTATTATTATTATTATTATTATTATTATTATTATTATTATTATTATTATGTTTTTTTATTATTACATTGCACTATACAAGCACATTTTTTAGGAAAGAAAATGGATGTTCTTTGTACACTTCCGAAGGGATATTTGTTCTTCTGTGAAACTCCATATCCTGTGGGACTGAAACGCCTGGTTAGATGCTGAAAGCTCTACCAAGTGCGTGAGTATGTTGGTTCTTAACGTCTAACGGCAGCAGCAAGGCTATGTAGTGCATGGGTCCTCAGACTAATATCTGAGAATGTTACATTGTTACATGCTGACAAACAGAGGCAGTGCGGGGATACCAGAACTTCTGTTTCAGCCGGTCCCACCGACCCACCCAGGGGGACAAACTTGGACAAATCAAGAAACTTCAGCCCGATCGTGGGTTTCCCACTGGGGGGTCTCCTACTAAGTATAGAGTGTTTGTGTTAACCTGTACATGCACTGCTTTCTTAACGGAGATAAGGAGAAATACTTCAAAGCAAAGACAGGTATGGCGCGGTATCGTCGAAACTTGATATCACCCCAGGGTTATATGAAAGTCCGTATAAGATAAGATAATATATCTCTATCTTTATAAACCAGTGTATGTCGTGATTGGAGTAAAAAAAAAGATTATACAAAATGAACAAGCAAAGTAACACATAAACAGCAAAACAGCAGCAGCAATAAATGAAAAAACATCGTATTAAATTAGAAAAATATTAACAAGCATGTGAAACAAACTTGGGAATAATGAAAACCTGCTACTGATGTTCAATAGGTTTGAATTTTGAGCAGATACCGAACTCAGAAGACAACAGATTCTAGATCTAATATAAAATTCAGCACCTTTATTTTGTAATTACCCCCAGCTGCACCGCTCTTTCACGCAGGGCGAATTAGCTCACTTGGTAGAGCATTGGGCTTCACTTCAGGAGGTGCGGACTTCGAATCCGATCTGCAGCGTTTTTTGTTTTTTTTTTCAAATTTAATCCCCTGTACCTGGTTGGGTCGGTGTCGGTATAATGTATTTTTGAAAAAAGTAATAATAAAGATTTTTTTAAGGGGGAATATATAAGGAGAAGAAAGAAGAAAGAAGAAAAAGAGAGAAAGAAAGAAAGAAATTTAAAAAAAGAAGAGAAAAGATATGTTCATTTAATTTAAAAAAAAAAAGCAGGAAGCAACAATAAAGATCTATTAACAGATGGTAAGGGGTCCAAAAGATTCGCTTTCAAAAAGAATCAGCTTACAGACAATTACATCGTATTCAACCCGTTCGTTCTTCTTCTTCTTCTTCTTCTTCTTCTTCATTTTTATTATTATTATTATTATTATTATTATTATTATTATTTTATTATTCTTCTTCTTCTTCTTCTTCTTAAAAGAAAAATATGGACAATTAATTTGTTCCGACGCATATGAAATAATTACTTGAGGTTTTCAATCTGAGATAACGCATTATTTTTCAGTCATATTTTATGTTCCGCACTGCTGCTGAGCACTCTCCCTTCTAAACCTTTAGCTATGAGCTTCTAGTTTATACCGATTCTCATTTATTTAAAACAAAAATAGAACGCAATATAACAAATCATATATAATTGAAACAAGTTTTAAAAATGTACTGTGGCGATTATTTTTTCTAATTTAAATTTAGGTTTTCACCGAATGGTATAACGATATCATCTTTATTTATGGGGTTTGGAGATGGGGGTTCTGTAACTGTAGATGTTTGGGTTCGCCAGATCAGATTCTCAGCGTTGAAACTTGGCGTTCTTGGTTTGTACTCTTGTCCAGTGTAGCGCGTAAGTGGATGCCTGTGTTGTCCAGTTTTGGGTTGGCCACACGCACTGTCCAGTCTAGGGTGGACACATGTCTCCGGCCATGAACATGGGCAGCTCTGGGATCCTGGGCACGCTGCTGCAGCCCGAGTCCGCGATGGCTTTCTGGACATCAGAACAGGAGCCGTTGTCACACCACATCTCCACGCAGCTGGGGGGAGCAGACAGAGGAAAGAACGAGCTTCAGTCAATCGTCGAAGGGGAGCCGTGGGTTAATAGTCATTCATTTTTTAAGGAACTGGTGAATCAACAGGAGCCTTAGGCCGCGATCGCAGTGAGTACAAACACCAACTCGTCTTTTACATGAATTTGTCTTTCGGTGTGAACGTGCATTGGAAATCGTATTTAAAATACTACTAAAACGCATTGACGACAATTTTAGGAGGAAAATTCACAAAAGACGAATTCGTGTAGAAGACTTGTTGGTGTTTTTACTCACTGCGTTCGATGCCTTAGGCAGACCACACGCAGCTGGGATGAAAAGAGAGAAAGATTAACTAGCTTCTGGCATTTACTGAGTGAGTAAATATATATTTATCATTCCAAGTGTTCTGTAAATTTTTTTCTTCGCGAATCTATATTGCTGTAGATTTACCCATTTACCGCATACTGAGCAAATATTAGACAGTTTTTCAGAGACCATAGCAGTTGTTTCCAATCAACTTAAAATGTTGGACCATCTTTTCAAGTTCCCTTTTCTTGCTTATAAATCCAAAATTGGTCAGAGGAAATCACTCTTTGATCGAGAAAGCAAACATAAAAACATGGCTGATCGAAGGTTTTTGGTATGCATTAAAGGGTTAAGTGACTTACTCTCTTCTAGCAAACAGTAACTATTGTATGTCTAACAGTGTTTTGACACTGCTACGGCGCATAAACCTCTCTAGAAGTCAATCAACTAAAACTCACTCATCTAGAAAACAGCTCTAGATTTACAAGTCCAGTGATCGTGATCGCTCTATCACTTTTATAGGTATTGAGTTCTTTAAGAAAATTAAACATCTAAAACCCGCAGTCATATTATGGACCATTTTTAGATCTAGGCCTACAACACCCTTGTTTGCTCTATCACTGTTACAGCGCACAATCAAACAACTTAACTTGACGGTACTCACAAGTACCACTGATTATAATTTGCGATATTGTATAGAGTAAAATGTTTTGAAAGGCTGATCAGATGAAGGGAGGATACTTCTACACATATTTACTCTTGAAATAATCTACAGTGACTTCCCCTGCTTTCATTCTGCCAAGCGTTTTCATCCATTATTTTGGTTCCACTGGTCGATCAAGAGCTCAGTTGAAAGGTAAACAAACTTTTCCAGTTCAATTCAAGTAGTTCAATATAAAAAGTAGATCTCAACCATATACACGTTTAAGTTTAAGAAAAAAAATCAGAAAACAAATGGCTTACGTAGACACCTTAACGTCGTTATGTGATATTAAAATAACAATAACAAATAATAATATTTAGATGAAAAAAAATATTGCAGGACAAATTAGCGATCGTGGGATTCGATCCGCGGACCAAGATCTGAAGACCAACGCTCTACTGCAAGAGCCAGTTCGCCTCCCAACGCTGTCTCAACGATGGACTCAATGAGATAATAATCTACAGTGACTTCCCCTGCTTTCATTCTGCAAAGCGTTTAGCTATTTTGTTCAATAACTAAAACTCAAACTCACCTAACATTTTCTATCCCACCCACTGCTGCCATAACAGCGGACAAAGCACATTAGGACACAAACACACTAAAATACACACACACCTAGCAAACGTTCTAGATTTAAATGTAACTGTCCACGTCGCTTTATCGCTTTTACAGCTTACAAAGGCCTTTAGTTTAAGAAAATCACAGGGCTAAATCTCACTCACCTAGCATGTAGAAGGTTCTTGCACTTCCTTGGCCAATCTCTAACTGTCGAAACAGCTGACAACACAATACACCTAAACCTTACACTCACCTTGCAGACTAGACTTTTCAGCATCTTGGCCGCTCTGTTACTATTACAGCGCTCAATCAAACTCTAAGACCCCTCCTCGCCTAGCAAAAGCTCCAGCACTTTCTTGGCCGACCTGTTGCTGTCGAAGCAGCGCACGAAGCGTGGATTCTTCATGATCCAGTAGCATTTGTCAAAGGCCATCTGGCGCTCGCTGGCACTGCAGCTCATGAAGGCTCCGGAAGCCGCGTCACATTTACCCTCGTCATCGTACGGTCTGGTGATGATAATGGGAAAATGGGGGGGGGGGGGGGGGGAGTTATAATTCTTTCCGTTGTCTTTTCAAAGAAAACATTTTGGTTAAACTTTAATGTATGGATGGTTGCCAAAATCGTAACGACCGCCATTGTCATCAACATTAACATATTAATGTTAATATCATCATATGTACTGCCAGTATCAAAACCCTCCTCCTTCTCTATCATCACCGTTACCACCACTAATACCAATCCTAGTATAATCATCAACAAAAACTACAACCACAATTATGAAAGTCTTGATAAAACATACTGGTTTTGTGAGAATGCACTGATAATTGCCTTCACCAACTTTGACTTCTAAGAATGGTTCATGAATCTTATCACCATCACCACCATCATCATTACAATCATTATCATCAACATTAACATCACAACCAACATCACTGACTTCCACAATCAACAAAAACATTCACAAAATCAAAGCGCTTTTTGCATCTTCAGCACGTGCATCATATCCCAGAAGACAACTCCAAAAAAAAAACTAATGAAAACTAACGGGTTGCGTGTGGATCCCCTGTTATAGTTCCTGAGTACCATTTACTGCACGGCATCATCATTACCATCATCATCATCATCATCATCATCATCATCATCATCATCATCATCATCATCATCATCATCATCATCATCATCATCATCATCATCATCATCATCATCAATATTACACTTTGTTGTCAGCGAAGTCCATGTTATGTGTAAAAAGTGAAAGTCATAAAAATCATTTTTTACGGTTTTCAAGATCAGGTTAGGGTTACAACTTAACTTATTCAAAAAAGTTGAAAGTGATAGACTTTAGTTACTACATGTAATCCATCTTATAATACTCCATAGAAAGAGTAGTAATAGAAACAGTTTATCATTCAACTTTTTGTAAAAATTTGGAAGCGATAGAAAGTGGTCGAATAATGGATTTGGCTGTTAAATGTTAAAAAGAAACAACTTGGCCATATATTTTTGCTAATCACATACGGTAAAATTTTGGTCACTCGTAGTTGTTTATTTCTCTGCGGACATTATTGCTTGATGAGCAAAGTAATACCTGAAACAAAGCTCGTGTCTTTCAACAACGTAAGATAACTGTTGATGAAATATCATTTTATGATATGACGCCGTTGCCCATCGTTTTCATTTGAGAGAGAGAGAGAGAGAGAGAGAGTTTTTCTTTTTTTGGGTGGTGGGGGGGGAGGGGGGGGAGGGGGGGGGAGATATTACACTTTGTTGTCAGCGAAGTCCATGTTATGTGTAAAAAGTCCTAAAACTCATAAGTAGTTCATCTTTTACGGTTTTCAATATCAGGTTAGGGTTACAACTTAATAACAAAAGAAATAATTTTATGTTTAAGAAGTTATTCAAAAAAGTTGAAAATGATAGACATGTAGTCCATCTTATAATACTCCATATAAAGAGTAGTAATAGAAACAGTTTATCATTCAACTTTTTGTAAAAATTTGGAAGCGATAGAAAGTGGTTGAATAATGGATTTTGTTAAATGTTAAAAAGAACAGCCTTGGCCGCATATTTTTGCTAATCACATACGGTAAGATTAATGGCCTAAAGATCACTGCGTGGTTGGTTCTTTTTCTTCGGACATTATTGCTTGATAAGCAAAGTGATACCTGAAACAAAGCTCGTGTTTTTCAACAACGTTGAATAATTGTTGGTGAAATATCATCTTATGATATGACCCGTTGCCCTTCGTTTTCATTTTCGCTATCAGCCTGTTATCGTAAGGCCTGTATTGTTACTCACGCATAGCACAGTTGATGGCGACTGAGAGTCCAGGGATCGACTTCTGCTCCCGTCTGGATGTCAGGTCGTACGGCACGAAGGTAATCGTGACCCCACACCTACGGAACTGGAAGGGTTTACACACACATACACAGAGACACACAGACACACAGACACACAGACACACAGACACACAGACACACAGACACACAGACACACACACACAGAGACACACAGACACACAGACACACAGACACACAGACACACAGACACACAGACACACAGACACACAGACACACAGACACACAGACACACAGACACACAGACACACAGACACACAGACACATGGGGAAAAGTAGGCAATGGTAAGAAGAGAGGATCATTAAGAGATTAGTTAATTAGTAATAGGAGCTAAGAATTAGCGTTGATAAATTTATTACGTAAGAAGTGTCGTTCTATAGAAGTTTTGAGAAAGCAAATGTAAGAGGCATAGATTCAGTGGTATTAATACATTAAAAAATAAACATATGCCTCTATGAAACTATTTTACCATTTGCAAACATTAAATCTGTATATAGGCAGTCATATTCGTGGCAGATCAAAATCACGATTTTCCGTCAGATAGGAAACTCTTTTGGCACTTTTTGGAAACTTAATAAACCCTCTCTAGATAAGACATGGTATTATAAAAAGCTTAGAAAGCACACATGTAATTTATTTCCTAGCTTTCTATATCGCTGTAGATACTTATTTTTAATTGTACTGTGTTATAGAAAGTAGAATCTTACATCATAGACCAACTGGTTGTTGTAGCTGTTCTCCTTCAGCTCCACTCTGATGCCGTTCTGAGCGTCCTTGTAGTCGATGTCGTCGTCACCCCAGGGACCGTCGGGCAGGTATTCCCCCATGGTGCCTTTCTTCATAAACTGTGGAACAAGACATAGTGTAGTTAGTGTGAACAATTTCTACATTTTAAGTAATTTTCCCTCTTTTCTTGTTGGTGTTTCAAATGGTTGATCAGTTCGAAACTAACCATCGGCCAAAATTTAATGGGTCAACTCGGTGTCAATATCATCTGACAGCTTGAGACCGGAGTCCTGGTATCCCCGCATTGTCTTTGTAAGACAGTGTGTACATTTTTAAGACGACAGTCTTGGGACCTGTCCACGATATAGGCTTGATGCAGACGTTGGACATAAAGACCAACTTGCCCTCTCTTCTCCTTTTTCTTTCTCTGCCTTTCTCTAACGCATTTTCAAACATGGCCAAGTATGGTGAAAATGTTACTATAATGGAGCTAGACCGATAATGTTTCTAGAAAACTTCAAATCCGCATTTATCCTTCAGCTTTGCCCATCCCACGAATTTCGTGGGTTCTCAACTAGTAACTTTAATGAACCTCGAATGTAAGGAGGGTAGGGGGTGGTGGTATTGAAAATATAGAACATTGAAACAAGGGACAAAATAAGATCGAAAATAAAAATTGAGAAAAAAAAGTTTTAACATGTATTAAATTAAAAATTATTTAACGCCCCCCCCCCCCCCCCCGAAAAAAAAACCCCAAACAACAAACAAACATTATATAAACAAAAAAACAACAAAAAAACACACATTTTTTAACTTAACAAGAATCATTAGCATCAAAATTATGTGTAGTGAGTGCAACTTCCAAAGAAATGAAGTTTTTACTATTTAAAAATAACCGTAGCTTATAGTGTCGGTGTACCTACTACCCTGAATGGGATAAAATAATGTGTCTGCGTAAAATTTATTCAGAACTCTAAACAAATTCTTAGTACAGGTCTATATAGTAATAGCAACAGCATTCTCCTTACCGAATAGACCCCGTTGTCGGCGGTGCCGTAGTTCCTAGAGGACATCTTGACCACGGTGCCCTCATCATAGGTGATCTTGACCGCCACGTCAAACCCGTGCGTGAAGAACTTGCCTTTTGCCTTGGCGTTGAAGGCGTGGACCTAGATTGTTTTTTAAACAATGATAAAAAGGCAAGAGTGTTGAAAATATGTGTGCAAATGTAGTTGAAATTTTGTTAATTAAACAAATATTTAAGAGGCACTTTTCTTGAACAGCTTGCATTATTTTGTTGCAGCCATGTGACTTTATTCCACACTCTCGAATCTCCCACCCTGGGGTAGAACATCGGCTTCTGACACAAAAGGTCCCTGGCGATTTCGCTCCCTTCTGGTTGGGTTGGTGTCAGTTTAATGTGACCGGCTGAGCCAGGAGTCATGATATCCCCGCCCTGCACATAAAATTGAAGATGTCAGTCTTGGAGCCCGTCCACAATATAGCATATATAGTGATGATATTGGACGTTTAAATAACTCAAAAACCTCTCACTATTAACTCAAATTTATTTTCCACCCACATGTTTTCCTCATCTCATTTATCTAATTCCGATTTTCTACCCCTCAATGGTTTGATAGATTGCCTTTATAACATGAAATTTCCTTCAAAGGAAAAGATTATATTCTAGTTTTGCCTGTGTAATTTGATAACAGATGCTACTCAATAAAATGTTACTTGGTAAACCAATTTT
This sequence comes from Elysia chlorotica, assembly GCA_003991915.1. Taxonomy (NCBI): domain Eukaryota; kingdom Metazoa; phylum Mollusca; class Gastropoda; family Plakobranchidae; genus Elysia; species Elysia chlorotica. Next base: position 133,188 of record RQTK01001146.1, on the reverse strand, counting down.
TACTAAAACATGCTCTTTAATCATCAAAGCAAAGATGTTATTGCATTCAATGGTAAGAGGATTAGCTGGTGAAACGTGAAATCTAATAACTGGTCGAAAAAAGGAAATGTCGTTTGAGTTTCTCGGTTTGAAAAGAAAAAAAATCATACCAACGCTCTTAATCTGAGCGGTCAATGCTCTATTTTTTACTTTTCATCCTTACGAAAACACAGAATGAAATACAATAATGGGATGTTGCAGGTAGTTCGTTGTATAAAATTTATTATCCTCACAGTCGACATCAATGAGCTTTTAGGCCTGACATTGTCTGCATGGTACTTTTAACAACCAGGGTTGATTTCGACCCAATTTTTTAGACACAACTTCTTTTTTTTTTTCATTTGTAATGGTATTTAACATAAAAGGTTTTTGCAATTTGATGGAAGACCTGAGTTATAGTCATGACCTAATCTAGTTCTTAGTATCTTTTTGTCATAACAAAGATTTGCAAAACGTGAAATACAGGAACGGTCACGTACCTCTAATAAATAATTGTTCGTATCTTATGTTTAATAGGCGCTTTTTGAAGTATGGAATAGCATTGTTAACGAGACAAAAGAAAATGAAAAAGTTGGGATTTGGGGAAGAGACGACTTTGAAAGGGAACAGTTCAGACAATTATGTTATTGGTAGTGACAGTACAGAATGAATCATTCGGTTTCTTAGTGAGTACCGGTTGATTTGTTAAGGAATTCTTACAGTTGGTGAAAAAATTCAGTTTAAAATGGGGGGGGGGGTGCTTAGAATCAAATAATTATGCAGGGAATTATCAAATGCGCCAATCCTACAAGCGACATTTTCTCGGAGGGACCTATGATTGCTTTTAGGTTTTGTAGAGCTTTGCAATTAAAAAAAAGTAATACGATTTAACCTTTTTAACCAATTTTCTAGATGATTTAATATCAATTTCTTAGTTTGCCTACACATTGAAGTCCGATCTTGGGAGGTTTGAGAAGTAAAGACCCCTTTTGGTCCTTTTTAAAATCTAAGGTCCTTATTAAAACATGCTTTTGGCGACAACTTAGCTCCTGGTATTAAAAGTTAAGAAATCAAACAAGCGATCGAAACAATCAACTAACCAACTAATTTACCAAACTACCAACCGTCCAATTAACCAACCAATAAATGTACCAACCAACCAACAAATTAATTTGTCAACCAACCAACCAACCAATTAATTTATCAACCAGCCAAGCAATTAATGTACCAACCAACCAACCAACCAACCAACCAATTAATTTGCCAACCAACCAACCAACCAATTAATTTACCAACCAGCCAAGCAATTAATGTACCAACCAACCAACTAAATTACCAACCATCCGACTGTCCAGTCAATTCTCCCACCTTGAACTCGCAGTTCCCGATGACGTTCTTGTCGTTGTCCTTGAGCTCCTGACGTACGTGTGTGACCAGGTAGCGGCACGGGTACGGGAACGGCACCGTCTCGTTGTTGAAGTTGGTCAGCTTGGGGTCGTTCTTCAGCTCGGCCGCCACGGCGTCTGGGGTGTGTTGCGCCCCGCCGCGCCCCGCGGGGGGGGGGGGGGGGGGGGGGGGCGAATCGGAAACTAGCGGTGTCAGGTCCATTTGTTGATTCATAGAGAGATATAGAACTAGGCGTGCGTTTGGTGAGACCCATATCTAGATCTCTTTGTTTTCAATAATTACTTAATGCTAGGATCTAAACCAAATGTACCTATTTTTTTGTTTGTTTTGTTTGGTTTGGTTTTGTTGTTGTTGTTTATTGTTGTTTTTGTTGTTTTTTGTTGTTTTTTTTTCGCGACAACGGTGTATGGGATCTGCGACGAATAGGCAACGAAAATCACAACTCTTTTTTTTTTATTATCATTTTCTTTCTTCAAATAACAGTTGTGGTTTTTTGTGTGTGTGTGTTTGTTTTGGTTTTTTTTGCTTTGTTTGTTTGATTTTTGTTTTGTTTTTTGTTGTTGCTGATTTTATTTGTCTGTTTTCTTTTTTTCTTCCTTGGTGTTTTGTGTGTGTGTGTGTGTGTGTGTGTGTGTGTTTATAATTAATTTTCAAGATTTACATCTGTTCCATATTTCGAAAACCGATGAACGTCGTAAAGTGATCAATCTCACGTTTGAAATATCCTAATTCTTTATTTTTTATTTGAGATAGACAATTTTACAACTGTCTGTAAAAATTAGACATTTACACGTTATTTGTCGGGGATCCATTGGGGGTATTTTCTGTCTATCGGTCTTATTTTTCGGTTAGAGCTAGACTTACAAGTTATATTTTGTTGATTTTTTAAAAAGATTTTTTACATATATCTGTCTTTGTTTGTCTGTAACAGATAAAAAGATTTTACAAGTTACTTGTCAGGGCTAAACTAGGGTATCTTATATTTTTCGGTCTTAGTTGGTCTGTAACAGATAAAAAACATGTACAAGTTTCGTGGGTTTATTGGGTGGGGTATTTAGTGTTGTGATGCCTTACTCTGTCTGTAACAGATAAAAATATTACGTGTCGGGGGTTTATTGGGTAGGGTTTTCAGCTTTGTGATGCCTTACTCTGTCTGTAGCAGATAAAAACTGTTACGTGTCGTGGGTTTACTGGGTGGGGTATTCAGTGTTGACACGCCTTACTCTGTCTGTAGCAGATAAAAAATGTTACGTGTCGGGGTTTTATTCGGTGGGGTATTCAGCTTTGTGATGCCTTACTCTGTCTGTAACAGATAAAAAAATGTACAAGTTTCGTGGGTTTATTGGGTGGGGTATTTAGTTTTGTGATTCCTTACTCTGTCTGTAACAGATAAAAAATATTACGACTCGGGGGTTTATTGGGTAGGGTATTCAGTGTTGACACGCCTTACTCTGTCTGTAACAGATAAAAAATGTTACGTGTCGGGGGTTTATTGGGTAGGGTATTCAGTGTTGTGATGCCTTACTCTGTCTGTAGCAGATAAAAAATATTACGTGTCGGAGGTTTATTGGGTAGGGTATTCAGTGTTGTGATTCCTTACTCTGTCTGTAGCAGATAAAAAATATTACGTGTCGGAGGTTTATTGGGTAGGGTATTCAGTGTTGTGATTCCTTACTCTGTCTGTAACAGATAAAAAATATTACGTGTCGGGGGTTTATTGGGTAGGGTATTCAGTGTTTGGATGCCTTACTCTGTCTGTAGCAGGCGAAGGTCCCGTCTCCCCAGACGTAAGGTGCCTGACACACACACTTGCCGCTCACGCAGGCTGCCGTGTCGATACACTGGCGCTTGCCCTCACACGCGGGCTGGGCTGTGAGCACAAACACAGAGTGCAGTGTGTGAGTGAGGGGAATGATGATGTGGTGTTATAAACACACAAAATGAAGATATTTTTATTTGGTTGTATTGTAAAAATATTAACTTGTAATTAATTGGAAATCAAATTATTATGGTTAATTACAAATGCAAAATTAGAATGATAATAAAATCAATATTAATTTTGTAACTTTAAATGCATAATGACACAAAACTAAGAAAAAGCAATGAGGATTATAACTACTCCTGTTCAGTGGCTTCCTATCATTAGCTAACACCTCCACCTCATCTCAGGAGAGAACAAGTCAACAGAAAATGTATAAACTGAAAGATGCCATCCCCTGAAAACGTCACTAAAATGCTCCCAAAACATCAATACTCAATCTAGACGTTCTTTCCATAAATTGACCATTGAGGATTCCAAAATGACAAGCAATATGGAGAGAAAAGGGTTAAATGATATACCAACAGAAGGAATCCATCACAATCTATTCCAGCATATAAAAAACAATAAAAGAACACACAGGGTCATAACGAACATACTGCGAGCCACACATGGACGAAGAAAATCCAATATATGCATATGTGGCAACTCAGGTAATCAATCAGGCGTACTCGATGCAGTGGAAGTTCTGTGACAACATGCTGTATAATTCTTCACTGCCCTTCAACAAAACTCGAGAAAGCAAAGATAATTATGGTATATCAAGATGATTATAGAAGATATAAGTACAGTCTACCCACCGATCTTTAAAAGAAATGGAGAGATAATGACAAAATAAGAGCAGGTACGCGGTGGTCTAAAGTCAGAGCGAACGCATCTCAACCTGGAGGTTTTTGGTTCAATCTTTCACATGCCGCCACTCTATCTCCCTACTGATTTGATCGGTACATGGTATCAGTATACTGTGGCTGATCAAGTCCCGTGTGCTAAGCTCTGGGGTCCCGGCGCCGCAAGAGGACATTAAACTGGGAGAGAGATTCTGTTTCCCCGACCAAGGGTTAGAACTTCAGGTCTAGTGGACTCACCCAGGGCGGAGCAGACCAGAAGGGCAAAGACACAGGCGGTCAGTTGAAGAGACATGGTACCTGGAAACACGGTGGAACGAACATGGGGAAAATAATGTCTTGAATTATGTCTTCTTTGTGGTGAAATGACAAGAAGTACTACAAAAGTAGATTGATAGGAATTTAGTACCTTGATGGTACATGTATTATTAAATACCAAAATATGGTAGAACTTCTCGTATGGGTGTCTTTTTCTTGTGTTTTAACATATACTTAGATTCATACCTAATTAGCTATATGATTGGTAAATTAAGAGACTAGAAGAAGAAGCCGCTAAATCAATCACCAAATTGTTGTGTGTAGAAACCAATGGGAGCTAGATAGAAGAAAAAAAAGTCTTTGGAGAAGAAACCCCATTTATTGTAAGGGTTTCGGCCCAAGCTACAATCTTGATCTGGGTAATATATGTTTTCTTTCACTTGCAGAATTTTGTTTACTGATTTTTTTATGTCTATAATACTTTGGGGTTTAATATTTACATTATTATTTTCATCTTTTTGTTTCATCTTATTTTCCAGAGACGCTTTTTATGACAATGCTATTGCTTCTACTGTACGGAATACATTCCAAGGATTACAACTGTGTTTATTTGTAGAAATTCATATATGAAAATGGCTATCACATTAATGGTGATGATGATTATGATGATTATGATGATGATGATGATGATGATGATGATGATGATGATGATGATGATGATGATGATGATGATGATGATGATGATGATGATGATGATGATGATGATGATGATGATGATGATGATGATGATGATGTTGACCTTAATAATCATGAGGACAAGGATGAAAATAATTTCATCTTTGTTGATACTACTGATGATGCTTATGTCAAAGTAAGGATACAAATGAGTTGGGTGATGCAAGGAGAAAAGCCCTCTGCTGATAATACACTTACTGTCTTCAAGTGTCGTCTCGTTACAAAAAAAACGGCCAAGCCAAGTCGAGACAGATTTTGGCAGTTTTATCCGACTGTAGAGCAAACTGGCTATTTATATAGAGCTTTCCCGGTTGGCTCACGAGGTTGGTAGGCAAGTATTCATCTTTTATCGGAAATTACCCACTCCAAATATTAAATAAATCTATTCCTACACCCTAGTTTCAAAGGCTCCCAATCGTTTTATTATGCGCACCTGCTATATACGACCTTTTCTTTCAGCTCACGTTTTTCATTAAATCTGTCTGTCAAACGCATGTCCATTTTCATTGTTCGGGTGAAAAGATGAAGATTATCGGATTTTTCCGATGTACTGGTGGACACCATAAAGGCAAAAACTACATGGACATCATTCATTTGTTTAAGACAGTTCTATGATAAGTACGCAAACACCATTGTGCTATAGTTCATCCATGTATTATTGATGGTGTTGGGTTTTAGTGTACTCAATTGTACTCCCGTTTTTCCTATTGGGTTGCGATGCTGGATAGTCTTCTGGTCACTAAAGGGAAAGTATTTTAGTATGTAGTTTCGTAAAAATATCTCCCATTGATCTCGCACGGTTAGTTCTTTTCAGTGGTTTGAATCCTTTACAATTAAAGAAAATAATTTCTATTTATAGTGCAAAAGTCGAAAAGCCATAATGATTGCGGACGGGGTTATTGTTAGTTTGTATTTGGTATGGCGTTGCTTTGGGCAAACGCCAACGCCTGCACCTTGCATAAAAAAAAAAAACAAGTTTGGAACTTCTTTATATTGTTTTCATTTTTCAAAGGTCATTGAGTGTGAACTAAGAAAAAATAACAAACAATATTTTGCGCCCATTTGTATTATGCGGAAAAAAAAATCCACCACTACACTTCAGATAGTATTCCCTCTTAATACTGTTGTTTTAAAATCAAGTGATTGAGTTGTAATTTATACCTCTACTTTAGTAAATTAAATGAATTTATTAGCATTTTATATGCATATATGTAAATGATAATGCAGAAAAAATGTGCCTCGTTTTTGTCCTGTTTGAACTTAATTTCATAGGAAATCGTTGGGTTTTTTTATTCATAGCCTGAAAAATTCTGAAATGCTACATGCTATTTTACGCTTGTTTTGTAAAACATGTAGGCACAAAAAAAAAGTCTGTTTCCTTCTCAGTGCACTAAGGTCAGAGGAAAAGCGTCAAGAGGAGATTAAATGATCGGAATATACATCGAATGTAAACGTCTTGTAAAGGATTATAGCACCTACATTTTATTAGATACAGAAAAATAATCTCTGGATATTTTTAACATTTATCTCTCTGTGGTCGGACTTCTCTCTCTCTCTCTCTCTCTCTCTCTCTCTCTCTCTCTCTCTCTCTCTCTCTCTCTCTCTCTCTCTATCCTCCCTCTCTGGATTTCTCTCTCCCCACCCCCCCCCTCCCCTAATCTGGATCTCTCTCTCTCTCTCTCTCTCTCTCTCTCTCTCTCTCTCTCTATCTATCTATCTATCTATCTATCTTTCTATCTATCTCTCTATTTCTCCCCCCCCCCTCTCTGTCTCTATCTATATCTCTCCCTCTCTCCCTCCTGGACTCTAATACTGATTTTAGAAGTCAAGTTATCATATTCTTATATTAATCTTAAAGGTGTATTCAATCTTATTTAACCTATAGCTCCTAGTAAGTCATTATAATCTTCTACTAGCTTTAAGGGCGCCACGATCTTGATTTATTGCTATCTAGTGATTCATCAAGGTATTGTATTAACCTTAATAACTAACAAGGTAAAGGTTCGTTGCTTTACTTCCGACGTCAGAAACTTTGCCATGTCAAGGACAGTACTCCACAGCGGGATTCTCGGAAATTCGTCGGTCAAATAGAGTGACACTGATTCAACTAGTAGGGAATAAACACGTTAGCCAAACTTGGGTTCGAACTCGGACTTCCTGCTTCAGTAGCCAACGCTCTAATGCCAGATCTACCACGCTCTCCCTACCTTAAGCTCGGCCAAAGATGGGGGAAAGCGTTGTTTTACTAAGTTAGCGAATTTAAGGGACAAAACTTTATGACATACTTTTGGTGTAAGTAAGACCGAGGTTGTTAAGTCGATACGGGCGGGGAGGGGGGCGGTTCGAAACCCTCAATCAGCCCAAATTTATTTGTCTGATTTCGAACCGTACTAGTTGGGTCGGTGTGGGTATAATGAGACCAACTCAAACAAGAGCAATGGTGTCCGTGCTTTGTCTCTGTGTGGCAGCACGTATTCAAATTATCAGATTCAAGTCGTGAGACTTGTTCGCTAGAAACACTAGTTGAAGGCGATGGGGGTGTAGAAACCAGCATATGAATAAATGATAAAGAATATTACCACACTTGATTTGGTATGCTGCTTTCGTAACGTCTAACATACAACGTCAGCAAGTTAGTGTTCTGGTGTATAGCGGCTGGATCTCTCACGTTTGGGCATGTACATTGTCATGTGATCTGAAAGGAAATGATGGAAGAGCCAGAGATAAAGTAGGGCCACCCTGTTTTGGGTTATTGTCAACAATGTCATCTTGCTTGTTCCCGTGGTTTATGGATATTAATTGTATCTGAAGAAATTGGAAACAGCCATACTCTCTTTCTGCTTTAGGTTGTAGTAAAGCTACAAGTACTGGTCATTTGGTTACTAAAAGCGTGATAAATGGTGCAGTTAGTACGTTAGTATTGGTATTCATTGACAGCCTAGATCAAAGCGTGATTCTCTTACATCCTTTCCAGAGAGAATGAAATATGGAAAGGTTTCACGTGGAGAATTTTACGTATAATGGGATAGGGTAACTAAGGCGATTTTTCCTTTGTTAAACCTTACTAAAAGGTCAGTCTGAATATTACTCAACCGCTTTAATGATAAGAACAAAAATAGAGTGAGCACGGGTCACTCCCCGTAGCAATAACATAGTGAGCTCTTTTTGTCACACCTCTCGCTGAATCTATTGTCTCTGGTCTTACAGTCAGCATGACCCTATTGAGTATTGATTTGAGTTGGTGAGTAATGCTGTGAGGGAGACACCGAGGTACAAGGTTAGAGCTCGTGGTATCTATTCGGAAGGTTGGCGGTTTGATTCCCGCTCTGGCCTGCCATGAGCTCCGATCATTGCTCTTTCTGTGCGAAATTCTATGAATGTGAAAGCCTGATAAATGATGGAATTATAACATTTTAACACAGTTTGTAGACCAATATCAGAGGGTGACTGTCTTAAGTCAGAGTGATCCGACTGGTGTTAGATGAAGACCTAGTCCGGTGCTGGTCATGTTCTAAGTATATTATTATTTGAATGATTAGGGTTACAGGGAACGTGGTCGTACAAGTTGGAGTACGCGACTTCTATGGCAAGATCGTAAGTTTAATGCCCGCTATGGTCAACGATGGATTTGAATAAATCCCCTGCCACTTAAGTTGATATAAAAGCGTCATAAATGAAACGGTTATTACATTTTAATATCGTCTCCTCAGGACTGTTTTATTCTATCTCCAATCAATATAACAATGAGATAGGAAAAAAAAACAGGTCTGAACAGACGATATGGTATTTCCTGTCGCTAGGATCAGAGGATGACGCACTTACAGTAATAGTCATCTTGACCTATGGAGTACATTTATTGATAGGAGATGAAGAATTGCTCCTAATCCATTACTGGTCGTGTTATAAGTTTCTTTGAATGATTAGTGCTGTGGAGCTAGCAGCAACTGTTCGGAAGGCTGTAGGTTCGATATACGAGTATGTACGACGACCGACGAGGAACTTAGAGAGATGACGCCTCCCGTCCCCCTATATTTAATTTAAAAGACTTAATCCAGCGCTGGTTTTGTTATTATGAATTATTAGGGTTCTGTACGGAACGCGCTAGTACAAGATGTATAGATCACGCAGCAAATATATGAACGATCATGTGTTCCATTCTCTATCGATGGTCGACGATGAATCTAGATGGATTATTCCCTCCTACATGTTAATTTAATAGGCTTATAAATGGTATAGTTCGTAGGTGTACCTTTTAAGACGGTGATTTCATCAGTCAAGATTAGAGGGTGATGTGCTAACAATATTACAATCACCGTGCCCTATTGATTATTGATATGAGATGAAGAATTCGTCCTACTCTAGTAATACTCGTGTTATAGGTATCTTTGCTTGATGAGTACTCTAGAAGGAAATGGTACTACAAGGGTAGAGCATGCGGCGAATATTAGGAAGGTCATGGGTTCGATCTCCGTTTGATGAAGGACGATGAGTTTAGATAAATGACCACCCTCCCTTACATCTTACTTTAAAATACTTATAAATGACATAGTTGTTACATTTTAATAGAGTTCATGTATTCCCATAACATCTAAGATCACAGCCAATATCAGAGTGCGATGCACTTGCAGTCTTACAGTCATCGTGACCACAATATTATTGAGTTTTGAATTGTTAGCCAAATCCAGTGCTGGTCGTTTTATAAGCTTCTTTTATTGATTAGCGCTCTAGAAGGAACGTATTGGTAGCAAGGGTAGAGCACGCAGGAAGTATTCGGAAGGCCATGGATTCGATCCCCGCATTTACCGACGCTCTGTTTAGATAAAAGCTCTCCCCTCATATGCAAAATCTAAAAGGAAACTCTTCAACATCTGACCTCATAAGTTAAAAATATCTTTTATTATTCCAGTTTAAAAATCATTATGCTTGTGAAGCGCTGCGCTACACATTTATTTATGAAATATTCTAAATGCAGTGGAATGGTCATATTTTTTTAAATCAAAATGATTTATGATCCAACAATGTCGTAGCACAAAATTTTAATGGACATAAAATGGAATGGTCTGTAAAACTCACATCTTTCAAAGTCTAAACAAAAGTAAAAGCTCCAATGATAGCTTTTGTGTACACAAAATAACAGAGACAGTTGTGTCAACTAAACAAGTTTCTGGTTCTTCTATGGACCCTTACCCCATAGAAAATGTTCAGGTCCCTCGAGACAATGAAATCTGACAATAAATTCAGTGGAGCTTCTCAAGTGCAGGAAAGCTAATCCCACCAACCTTTAAGCGGCCAATACACGCTCAATCATATTGCGCACTTTTACTGCGGATTGTCGGAATTGACAATTAAATTGACCATGTATGGGCGATTTTGAAGACTTGCAAAATTGTATTGAATCAATCAAAATCATATAGATATTTTATTGCCCACGTCTACTTGCTTGCTGGCGGAATTTAATTGCCCGTGTGTGGCGACCGACAATTAAATTGTGCAATAATCATTTTTCTTGTAGATTTTGTACCATCAGCATATCTGTTTAAGAAAAAGACAGGACATTTTAAGTTGGAGTGCATTGAAGTTTATAGATCTTTACCGGTATTATGGAGCGTGAAGTGTCACAAATACAGCAATAGGACAAAGAAATGTGCAGCTTACAGTACTGGTTAAAAGGTTCTAAGAAAAGTACCCTAACACAAGAGAAGATGTTTGAAAAGACCAATGCCTACAGAACAATATATTTCGAAAGGAATTAAAGAAAGTGTGCGATTCTAAAAATCTGGAGCAGGTACAGACATGGTTTATGAACCAACTTTGTGGTATTTCAATGCCCTCGTATTCCTCAAAGACCAAAAAGTTCGCACAGAATCGAGGAGGACACTTTTTGTGGGGCAATAGCACTGCCAAACTTCAGATCCTTAAATGTATTTACGAGACCAAGTAAGGCAGTGTATCTGATAAACGCTCCGTACCATATATGGGCTCACCCTGCTGGTACTAGTGGTAGTGTGCTTTCCAATCAGGGCCTCGACCATTTGCAAAAGCTCATTGTCGAATCGGACATCCGTGCGCAGGAAGATTCTAAAATCCTGTGGCTCAGTGTGTCTTAATTTACGCAGCAAATTTGTGTGTGCAAACTTTGAACGTTGGAGAAACCATTCTTTTGACCATGTTTTACGTTTTCTTATTGGTTTGTCCTCTGTATCGAAAGCAATTGTCACAGTGATTGTTGGGCAAAAATCACACATCCTGTCTTGGCGGGCTCTAAGGACAAAATGAGCATCTTTGCGCATTAAATTTATATTGAGCCATGTGTGGGCGACATGAAAGTTGTGAATTAAATTGTACAACCAGGATTGCGAAATATAATTGATCGTGCATGGGCTGCTTTAGGGTCATTAACTAAAGATTGCCGTTGACTTTTCAAGGCCATAGAGCATTTCAGCCCATCAGTTGACTTGCCTTTCAGACATTTCGAAATATCCTTCTCCTATCAATCTCTTCAATCGCCTCTCTAGAATTATAAATCAAAAACACATACCCTAACGATTGGTTTCTGAGTCTCAAGCCACTGGGAACACTTGTTAATATTTGGCCGGTGCTTCCCATTTAAAAATTCGCCAGTAGCAACTGGGGTACGTCGAAACATTTTATCGAGACGCCTCAAAGCTCTCTCAGATGTCATATTGTGGGTTGGTGCACAAAGTGCATTCTGAAGCATGTCTGGTGATGGCTCTGGGTCGTTGAGAAAAAAACCTAGCTGTGAATGCAGTACATCCAGACAGGCCTGGAATTTTTTTTATTTTTTTTTTGCTGGATTACATCCTCTCCTAAGACAAAGCACAGCAATTCGTGTAGCAAGTCATCACTACCAGGGGAGAAGGGCTCTCCAAAAAGTTTGTGCTGACAACCAAAACTGAAGCTGTTGCTGACTCATCTTCACAAAAGGGCGATGTAACAAAAGAAAATTGTTTGTCTGTCAGTCTGTCTGTCTCTGTTTCTATCTCCCTCTCCCTCTCTCTCTCTCTCTCTCTCTCTCTCTCTCTCTCTCTCTCTCTCTCTCTCTCTCTCTCTCTCTCTCTCTCTCTCTCTCTCTCTCTCTCTCTCTCTCTCTTCTGTCATTACGAATAATGTTAGCACTAAAAGTCTCTTTCGCAATTTTTCTCTGTCCTTTTCAAACTATATATTTCCAGTATCCACCCTAATTTAGACTTTTGATTCCCACGGAAAAAAGAAATAATCTACCCCCCCCGGGCGTTACCCTACCGCCCCCTGTATTGTCCTAAGGCTGCTTCTGACCCGCTACAGTCAGGGGCGTGGTTAAATACTTGAATGTGGGCTTGTCCTTCCTATACAACGGCTGTGGTGTGGGGGGCCGGCCAAAACCACCATGGCATTTTTTAACTGCTAGCTGCGGCTTCTGGGGACTAATTGGTTGAGGAGAATGGGTGGGGTATGGAACAGAAAAAATAGGGGGGGATAAGCACTGACAATAATTATACTTTTATGAGGGTTAAGCACTGATAAGGTTGGAAGTATTTTTTTTAATGCTGTAATAATAATACTTTTAATTTTTACTTAAGGTATCTTTATTAATTTTGACAACTTGTACAAGGCCAAGAGTACATGTATATGAAAGGAATCTAAAGAGTAAATACTATATATACAAAATTTATTACCAAGGGTAACTGTGCTTGCGTACGTTTTTAGCAACCTTTGCGCTGGGCGAAAACACATTAAATTTGCTGCTAAAATTCACACGTTCGGAAAACGCGAAGTCGTCGATTGCCTTAACCACAAGTCACTAAGGTAAAACCTCAAACTGGACAATTGATCTCTTTATCGTTGGCCATACTTGTCAAGAAAATGGTAATAAACGTGATGGGATTTTGTAAATCGGTATTTATCAGATAGAAAAAAATGTTGACAAAAAATAACTTAAGATGTTAAACCTCTTCGTGAACGTGTCGGCCTCGTGATACTTATTGTCCATATCTCTGGGTCGAGTCGTAAAGAAGCAAATTGCCCACAAACATCAGATATTTTTGTAGGTGAGCGAAGAGAATGGTGCTCTATACACGGAGCATTTTATGGGGTGAGTGAGCAATTACATTTGTACTCTGCGCATGCAGTGTTTTGTTTAAGTCGAGGCTTCCAAAAAATATCAGGTAGGGTCACCGAAATAAACAACCTATTGCATGTAGAACGAGGCTACCCAAAACAGGGAAAGTCGCAAAATTAACCGAATTAAGCACATTTTTGCATAACAAGAGTAATTATAGTGGTGGTCTATTTATTTCAAATTAGTATTTTAGTTAGGACAGAAGAGTATTCTGAGTGTTTTTCGTTCAGTCTACTAGTCTACCGGAATAATAATGTAAACTGTCCTATCTGCATCTAATATTCTAATGATATAGCTTACTTTTGTTCTGAATGCTAAAGATTGTCTATTTCGGTGACCCTGTCTGTGTGCGTTTTTTTTTTCTTTTTTGGAAGCCTCGGTTTAGAACCAAAGTGCTCTTTCATCAAAATAGTGGACATTGTTTGGACATTTACATTCTAAGACTAGTAGGCTTGTTTTACTGAACAAAAAATATTCATTGAATATCTTCTTGTCCTAACTATGCTACTAATTTAAATCAGATAGATCACTGTTACCCTTGTTCTGCAAAGAATGTTTTCAAACCAGTCAGTGCGGTGACTTTGCCTGTTACTCGTATTTTTGGAACCTCCATTGAAAATGTCAATAGAGAGTGTGTTTTATTAATGTGTTATACAGAAATTCTCTACAGGCGTGATGTGTTATCCTATGGATCTTTGTAAAAAAAATCTTGACACACAGTGTCTTTTATGGCATTCTGTCGAAATCCTCAAACCAGACAAAACTTTGCAGTGATTTTGTTTCCAAATCGTATTCTGTCACTCTACTAATTTTCTAGACAGATACTTTAGATTAGGAGTGATTTCCTACAGTGTTCCGTTGAAATAACCTTACACTTTCTGTGAGCAAGGGAATGTTGACGATCATTATGATTATTTTATTTCCTCTCAGGCAAAGTGAAATCAATTATCATGTTTTTCATCCATGCGAAATTGCAAAAGTTCTTATAGGTACTTGCAGGGCTTTAATGTTGTAGAAACAGGGGGCTTTACCGCTTTGTCACCACGGTTAAAATAATTATTTATTGCAATGCTCCAGTTAAAGCGTAAATTATTCATTTTACTCTAATCTTAGTTATGGCATAAAACAAAAAATGTGGCAGCACATACAATTGTCAGACGTCCATCTTGGGACCCGTAAACAATATAGCCTATATAGTGCTCGTGTCGTATGTTAAAACCAACTTAACTCCCTCTTTCTTTCTTTCTTTCTTTCTTCCTCCATCTCTGTTTATCTTTATAACTGTCTTTCATTTATATCTACAAAGCCACTTCTTTTAGTTTTTCGCCTTTAAAGTGATGTGATTGATAACATTATGTTTTAATATGTCTGCCTACAATTATGTCAAAATGAACATTTAGGCTTCTATATTCAGAGGTATTACGACATCAATTTGAGTAGCTGAAAACGCCTACGTGTATAGGCCCACACTTGCCAATGGAGAACTCACTCCCCATCGTTCTGCTGGTCTTGTCTGCTCTGGCACAGTCGCTGGTTTCATCCTCATCAGGTTAGTGTTGTTTCACGACACACCGGGTATAAGTTAAAGTTGAAACATGTTGTTTTTGTTTTTCAAGAGTTTAAAGGAGTGAAAAAAAAACGACCACAAAAGTATTTTTGACTAAAGAGGCAAAATTAGGATAATTGTCAGGATATCAGAAGAAAAAAAAACCTTGTCCTTTTAAAATGCAAAAGCAAAACTCACCCAAAAAAAAGTTGTTCATTTATCTGTTTCTATCAATTTGTTGTTGTTGTTGTTGTTGTTGTTGTTGTTGTTGGTTGTTGTCATTGTTGTTGTTGTTGTTATTGTTGTGTTGTTGTTGTTGTTGTTGTTGTTGTTGTTGTTGTTGTTGTTGTTGTTGTTGTTGTTGTTGTTGTTGTTGTTGTTGTTGTTGTTGTTGTTGTTGTTGTTGTTGTTTGTTGTTGTTGTTGTTGTTGTTGTTGTTGTTGTTGTTGTTGTTGTTGTTGTTGTTTTGTTGTTGTTGTTGTTGTTGTTGTTGTTTTTGTTGTTGTTTTTGTTGTTGTTGTTGTTGTTGTTGTTGTTGTTGTTGTTGTTGTTGTTGTTGTTGTGTTGTTGTTCTTGTTATTGATTTTGTTGTCATTGATCTCATTTTTCCACTCTAACCGTGTTTCCCCCAGTGTGTGGCAGCACAGGGCGTGCCTGCGTTGCTGGGAGATCCTCCTGTGTTGGCGGCCTGTGTAGATGTAACGGGCCTGACTATGTGTGGGGCGACCCGCACTTCATGTGCTACACACCAAGTAAGAGATTTAACTAGTGCAGGGTCTAAGTACATAATTATTACTGCTGTACATAGCCTACATCTCTAAATCAGTAGCTATATTTAGTCGGACGACTAAGTTTAAGGCACCGCTAGGGCATAGAGGAACTAGATTTAGAAAACCAACTGCGTTATTTATATACGTACTAAGTCAGGCGTGTAAGTCTACTTCCTTTTTGCACTTACTAGCCCTAGTTATAATTTGACTAACGGTAGGTAAATTAGTAAGCACTATGTTGATATAAATGGGCTAACGGTAGTAACTGACAGTTGCTAGGTTATTATATAATGGAAATTTAATCAGACCATGGATTAACTAACTACGGGGAATAAGTACAACCGTCCTGTTAAATTAGACCACAGACCTGCATAAGTATTGACTATGGGGAGTGAGTACATTAGTGAAATGGGCAATAGAGCAAGGCTAAATACAAAGGTAACAACATCTCGCTTGTCATCGCTAATGTACCAAGCAGGTAACTGTCGAGGTGAAAAACGAGCAGTAGGTTTCTTTCAAATATTCCTTTACAGCAGCGAGGGATTTGAACTCCGAACAACTCACCCGTGAGTCTAGAGCTATACAGACTGTTTAGACTGCGTTGGTTAGTTAGGTTGTTAGTAGTAGATAGGTAGGTAGTCCTTTAAATTGCAAGTCCACCATTATGGGCTATATATCGTGGGCTTGGTAGCCCTTGGTTGGATCATTGGCTTCCGACGCAAGAGATCCGCGGTTCGCGTTGTTTTTTCCCCGATTGGTTGATTTGGGTCGATGTCCGTATAATGTTGGCAGTTAAGTCCTGGGTATCCTCCCAACAGGAAGCGGCTTTAATAACGGGGCTTCGAAAATAGAGTGACTGAACCTCGAAAATTCACACAGCTTTTGGAGAAAGAAAGTACACAATATACAGATTATAAATTGTTATTGAAAAAATTGAACTGAAAAAAATGTTTACCTACTCAACCTATTCATTGTACATGTATCTATATAATAAACTGAGTCAAGCTGCACTATCTCCACAAATTAGATTAGTTGTTTAAATCATGATTGTTATCTTTGAGTGAAAGGGCAATTCGGTGCCGCTGCATCTACAAGTCGGGGGTTCAAATCTGTCAACGCACATTCATTGTTCGGATATTTTCACTAATGCCTACTTCTAACCACTGTGGAAAAACACCTTAAAATTAGAAATCAATTTATAATGTTCTCTCCCACCAGAGCAGGTCGCCGCCGAGGTGAAGAACGACCCGATCTTGACCAACTTCAACGGTGAGTCGAGCCAGTTCCCGTTCCCGTGCCGCTACCTGCTGGCTCACGTCTCGCAGAACCTCCAGGACGGGAACAACACAGTTATCGGACGTTGTGAGGTCCAGGTACGGTTCTGATGGGTTCGATATACATGTGTTATGTAACTTGTTGGACTCGAGTAGTTTCAGTTGGTCTCTTATTGTTTATGGGTTATATGCTCTAATAGTATTTCCCAATTTAGGCAAAAAGAAAAATAATATATCGCATAAGTACACCGCACTCAAAAACGTCTGAAAAAGTCACCAAGCCCATCGAAGAAAGAAGGCACAAAAGAGAGCCGTAGAAGCGCCGGAGACGGAGCACTAATATGAAAATAGTCAAGTCTAACACATGATGCCTATTCAAATTAGACCATCGTAGATTTTATGTTAGGCACACAATCGTGGTTTTGTGCTGAACTCTTGTAGTTTGTTTTTTTCCTTATGTTAGGGCCTAATGTAATAGTCTAGTTGGCTTCTTGTAGATCTTGTACTCAGAGTGTCTGCTTGGGTTCATGTAGTTTTTACGTTAGACTCTAACAGTTTCAGGCTGGGCGCTTGAAAATCATAACCCTTATCATCATCAACATCATCACCATCCTCACTATCATCACCATCCTCATCATCATTATCATCATCATCGTCATCATAATCATCATCATCATCATCATCATCATCATCATCATCATCATCATCATCATCATCATCATCGTCATCATTATAGAAGACACCCCTCCATTGTTTAAAATCAAACCTTCCAGGTGTTCGGCTTCAACAGGAAAAGCAAGGGGAAGATGTTTGTGTACGGGTTTGACGTTGCACTTCACCTTGAGTATTTCACTGGGAGAACAGAGGCTTTCTCCCTCAGACAGTACGGCACCGAAGCTTCAGGGGTAAAGCTAAGTATATGTATTGTTACACTAGGAAGTCTGTGTGTTCATTCCAAAGAGATTCCCCTATAAATAGCCTTTCATTCAGATGAGCCAGATAGCTTAATCGCATAGCGCTTTGAATTGATGAGAAAGGGATCCGCGGTTTGAGCCTCCGATTAAGTTGTTTTTCAGTATTGGATTTTTGAATGATAACCTAAGTGAAATAAAGCCTGCTCATTTGAGCGCGCAAGTATGTATATGTGTGTGTGTGTGTGTGTGTTTGTGCTTGTTGAACATCAGTGGTCTAGTGAGACATTATTTTACTGACATGACAGAATAGAATATTTTTTATAGCGTGTTGATATTTTCGCATTGTTTTTACAGACGGTAGAGGGGTGCAATAATTCTTCAATATCTTATCTAGTAAGAAAATGCGTACATATACTTTTATTAAATACGAATTTCAACAACATAACCAAGAAAGGAACCAGAGGCCGGTATCTGCCCAACGGTCCTTGGGCGCAGGAATACACTGACTTCGACGATGACGTCAACGGAGTGTATATCAGGAACTACTTTCATTCACAAAACAAGCAAACGATATTCGAGGTACGTGTACTGTCACAGAGTGGTGATACACCTATGAGAGTAAACCATTATAATTATGTATTTGTATAAATATAACCAGTACATGTACCGAAAAACATGATCCGACAGAGAGGGGATCGAACCCATACTTTTCTGATTAAAACTCGCGCACTCGAACCATGGGTCACCACCCCCCTCTGTCCACTTTTCGATGTGATAGTCAACGAAGAATAATGTATACATGTTGTTTTTTAATTGGTCGAGCCTGCATTCAGTGCCAGACACAACTGACTGAGCTGATAGTCTGCTGCGGCTCTCTATAAACCCATTAAAGTTTTAAACATAGAAAGTTACATTGATAACTATGAAAATGAAATTCAGTGCGCTCTAGTAAGATAACTTTGAGAACGTAACCTTGTTTGAAGATGTACGAGTGTATCTTTACTATGATAGGGTTGATTTATAATGTAAAAACTTCAAAAAGTGATCCCTAATTAAACGTAGTTTCACGTCATCTATGTTTCATGAAGAGTTCCATAAGAGTCCTCCTGCTCACCTTTCCTGAGCCCTCCCTGTAACTCTAAGCCTATGGACTATTCAATAAAACATTGAAATTTACCACCTTGCAAGACGAAAGTCATTAGAGAAAAAATCCATATTGATGAAATTAAAGGGGTTGAACCCGCAACTTTCACTCGGCACCCAGATCAGAACAAAGACCATCCTGCCATCCGCTTTCATTAAAATACACTGTACAAGCTTTTTGTGTGAAGGGTTTTAAATACTGACCTACATTTACAGAGAAATCGATCTTTTGGAGGTAAAAGACCAGTTTAAATGTTTGTACAGGTTCTTCATATGCATACTGTACTAGCTTTTCTTTAGGAGTAATAGCACCCTCAACGATATGTAAGTTAGCTCACTGGGGGCAATATAAGATTGTTGTTACATGTATAGGGGTAATGCATGCGAATAGGCGGAGCTAGATGTGCACCAAAGTTTACATTTCTCACCAACCATTGTGGTGTTCTCAGGCAAACCAATGCGGTATCCTAGTCACCTTTGTGCCGTTCGATGAGGCCAAAGGACGCCTCACCACTCGCACACCTGGTCTATCAGTCGCGGTCAGTAGTGAGCATGGTCAGTCGTTAGATAAAGATGGTGATGAGAAAATTGGTACTGGTAGTAGTAATAATGGCAGCAATAACAATATTTAGGATGATGGTGTTGTAGATAATAATTGTGGTGGTGATGGTGATGGCGGTGGTGGTGGTTATGATCATTGATGATGACGACGATGATAATGATGATGATGATGATGATGATGATGATGATGATGATGATGATGATGATGATGATGATGATGATGATGATGATGATGATGATGATGATGATGATGATGATGATGATGATGATAGTGAACAATGTAGCGTAGTTTACACATTGTTCTAATAACAGTAAAACATACGCATCCTTTTGTTGGCCAGACCCCAGATGGCTGTCCAAGGATCTCACCATGGGTCTTTCTCCGGTCAAACAGGGAGGCCAAACGTTTGCGGACGTCCAAGGGTTTTGGCTCACAGTGCCACAGACAGTGGTGGCGCGAGCCTTTCTCGCAGAAATTCCACAAAACCAGTAAGATCAAACCTAGATAGCGCAGCCTTCCTGGCAATAACTTTTCAGAACCAGAAAGGTCAAAGCTCTGGCGTCAAGCCTAGATAACTCAAAGTCAAAGCGCAAAAAGAATTGCCAACCGGGTGTCCCAATGTACCTTATACGGAGACGGGGATTCAAACAGCGGACATATCGATATCAGTCTTAAACTGTGTGTTGTTGCTTAACGTCCAACGTCAGCGCTATACATGTATAGGCTATATTATCTCAACCTTGAGCATTGATCGAAAAGTCACACACGCTTTCTAGAAAAGCGCACAAAATAAACTGTAGGGCTTGGAAGTAGGTAAATTTTTATTGAGTTTTATTGAGTCAAAAATGTATTTCTCCGATTTCGCCCCCAACTGGTTTGGTTGGTGTCAGTATAATGTGACTGGATGAGACACGAGTATCGATCTCCTTTCCCTGTTTAATTCAATCTTTAGACGTCTATCTTGGGCCCCGTCCACAACATAGCCTATTATTACAGTGTTGACGTTAAACGTTAAGCAAGCAACTGAACTCCCCCACAGGCCCGGCAATGCGACCCAGTGCGAGCTCAGCCAGCACAAGATGGCGGCCTGTAACGACCTGACCCGTGCTGAGGCCATGACCGCCTGCTTCTGGATGCTGAGGGAGGCCAGGTTCATCAGGTGCATCGACCAGGGCCACACCGCCAACAGGCTGCTCTTTCTCTTCAACAAGTAAGTTAGTGTAGTACATGTGTAAAGAAAAAATAATTGTTTTTTAATACGCTCCGCGTAGCTACAATATGTAAGCGTGACAGCGCTGGGGTTAGAGCGTCGGCTTTCGATTCAGGAAGTTCCAAATCCCCCTCTGGCGTCGCATTTTTTTTTCTAATGGTTGGGTCAGAGTCAGTATCATGTGACCAGCCAAGTCCAGTGTGTCCCGTCATCCATATTGATGAACTTTGTTCAGACCTAGGCCAAGAGGCGTTAATGTAGGAGAGAGTGTTCGCTTCTTCCAATCAATGTTTGCTACATTATGCATGGGCGCTGACTTCACAAGCAGAGTGTTGCGATTCAAGTTCTACACTAAGTGGTAGCCGATTCCACGATCTGCTATTCATTTGTCGGAACTCTGACTTCATCCTATACTGGTTGGGTTGGTTTCCGTTTCAATTATGCCCGGCTGAGACAAGTCTTTTACCCCTTCTACATCTTCCTATTATGGTAGCACCTAAAATTGTCAGACATAAGTGTTGGGGCACGTCGCTTAGGATCCTCTTTGGGAATTTAGTAAACGGCATCTCTCCTACGAAGAGAGTATCCAGTGCGTAGTGTATTGTTTGGTTATTTTTTTGTATTTTGATTGTTATTACGACTTTTAGGACTAGGGTTCTCCAAGACCCTGGGCTGTACGCAGAGTGAGAGGGCGACAGTATGTGTATCAGACATTCGAACCTCGGACCAGCTGACCGCAAGTCAAGAACAGTCCCTTCTGAGCCAAACTAACTTTGACTTGATCACACTGGTAGGACAGACAAATCAATTTTTACTTAGTTCATCGATTTTTCACTTAAGAACGATCTAAATGGTTCCATTACTTTTCTGTACATGTATTTTTAATTCTATATGTTTTCTGTGTTAAATCGCCATTGCTATTACTTTATTGGTGTAGGTGTTATTTAATGGCAAACGTAAGCGATTAATGGACAGCAAAAGTGAGGCGAGAGTAAGATAAGCTTTGCATGTGCAAAAAAGCTGTTGTCGAATATCAAAAGGATATATAATTATTAGTTAATTCCTCAATACGGTAATTAATTTGAGGTACATGTATATATTCAGTGTATATGATTAATAAATTATTTCTCTAAAGTAGCTAGTATATCATGACAGATTTCGGAAGTACTAATCTCATGGATTTTTGCCAAGTATATATGTACTGTATATTTTTTGTTAGTGCATTGATTGAAACCAAATGTCAAATAATTATATAGTATAAATAATATAACCACATTATAATGGTTGTTGTTTTTTTTTTAACATTTATGTCTCGCACTTTCCAGAGTATTATTGACGTATTCATATAGTGATATAGAACATTGACTTAGGTTATAACATGCTAATTTCAGTGCTTTAGCAGTACACAGGCATACATTCATGCAATTTCTTATCAGCTGTAAGTTCTTTTAGGTTGACAATAAAGATCCTTACGTTTTACACAGGCGTGTCAGTCTGGAGCTCTATCGCTTGATCTATAATGGCTCCCTAAATTCAATGCTTTAAAATATTAGAGTAGTGAACATATTCACTTTTGCCCTAACAGTATGCAAGCTGGTTGTTTGCTTGTCTTATCCAATGCCAGCAACTAGGCTTATTCTGGCGGATCCAAGGATTTATGTCTGATAATTTTGCGTGCTGCCACACAGAGACTGTGTGACTGTGAGGATACATACATTTACCTAGTACTAGGATTGTATTTCAGCCGATCACATTTTACTGACACCGACCCAACCTGACAAAATCCAACAAATACATTTGAGCCATCTTGGCTTTGAACCTGCACCGCCCGATTGGGGGTCTAAGTCACTTGTAACTTTTCCTTTCTCCCTGCAGGTGTGTAGAAGCGTTCTGTGAGGGTGAGCCACAGGATAACTTTTGCCAGAATGTCGTCAACATCATCCGGGAATCGGGCTGCGCAGATGTGCCGGGCATCCCTGTCTTAGCCAGCTTTGTAAAAGGCGACTTCTGCCCGCCTTAGTATAGGACATCGCAAAATCAACTTAAACAGGAATGGGCATACATGTATTACCGATAGTTGCTAACTGTACATTACTAACATTTTAGACGATCAATTTATCATCTATTAAATAATTTTTTTGTTTCAGAAACATTCTCTCTACATAATCCAATTCCAATTTAAATTTTCTAAAAAGCAATAAAACAGGCTTTAGCTAATTCTTTCCATAACTTTTACAATGTATATTGTATTTATAAAGAGTAAAAAGAATACCTAGGCATCATTTTGGAGTCTTAAATGAAAGTAAAACAGTGATGATTGTTATGGGGTGCTAAAAACTCAAATCAGGGTGACAAGCTACTATGTACAAATGTATTGTCACAAGGCTGTTCACAAACTACAGCATTCTTTTCTTGTAATTACTTATCGAAGTAAGATTGGTATATAAAAATAATGGGTGCCTTTGTCTAAAATTATACTTGAATAGATTAAAAGTCTATGTTACTGTAAAACGCAATCCTTGTTCTTTGTACCCTCAGTAACCGTTGTAGAATTTTCAACCTCTATACATAAACTGGTATTTCAAGATTGGTATATAAAAATAATGGGTACATTTGTTTAGAATGTGTTTGAACAGACTAATAACAAAGTAATAGTCTATCTTACTGTAAAATGTTATCCTTGTACTTTGAAGCCTTCAGAAACTTTTGTAGAATTTTCAACCTCCATACATTAACTGATATTTTCACAAATTTTCCAGTCCCTTTTTGTTCTACTAATTTTCTTGCAAGAGAGGCTGAAGAAATAAATTGCATTTAACACTTTTCGTATATGGTAAAATTTATAATCAATGTTCTCAGTTAACTCAAGTACTAGAGCACCAACCAGATGTCACTGGTCCTATCCTAGATAGGTCGAGAACATTAATTTGAAGGGTTTGGTCTCCAACTCAACTGGTTGGGCTAGTGTCAGTATAATGATTAAATGTGTTCCACTGAGACATGAGTCCTGTCGTCCCTGAACTGTCTCTGTGCTGCAGCAATCAATTATCTGAGCTAGTGTTTTATGCTAAGACAGATTGCCTATGGAAGACATCTACATTGAACGCAATCTTGATTACTTTCTTCTATGGGAGTAACATGTGTGACGTATCAATGCACTATGCATAATTTTATACACACAGAAAAAAAAGATTTAAAAAAAACATGACAGAAATATGAATACTTAATGGAAATATGTAAGGCAACCATGGTGAATCAGGCACATTCGCTGATATAATTTCTTAGTTAAACTCCTTTAAACATAGAAAAACTACTCTAATTGGCCTTTTTTTTATTTTCAAATTAAAAAAAAATATGTCATGATCTAGAAGTTATAGAGTGTTTTTTTAACCTTGTATACATGTAGCATAACACTCAAAAAGTTCAAATTCCAACTTGTGTCCGATTTCCCTGATTGCTTTACATATTAATATTATTATATATGTCAAAACATATACAACAACAAAGCAATTTTAGTGTTTTGAAAATGTTTTTATTCTTACTGATTTGATATGCCCTCTCATGCCCCTTTCACATAAAAACAAAGCCATCATTCACAGTCCTCTTTTATTCTTACATTCTCTTTTCATTTCACACATTATCATTTTACAGAAACGTAGAATGGCCTTAATTACTAACCATTATCAAGCTCTCATTATAAAAACTTCTTCACCTTTTGTACATCCAAGCAATCAATAACAGATGGTCATTTTAACATGTAAATACACAAAAACGAGAAATGGATTTTTTGTACAGATGAAAATGATGCTGCTTGAGAAGAATGAAATGATGAAACAGACCATTATCCCAGCCAGAAAATGAGAGTACATAGATCACTTGCGTATCATCGGTCCCATAGGTCTCATCGGCATCATCCCCATTGGGGGGCCGCCCATAGGGGGACCCATCGGCCGCATACCTGGAGGAAAAGTTCAAGGACAATAACATTAAAAAACATTGCACTTTACAAAACAATCATGCTTTTCACTGCATGAAACTTTACCTTGACTTCTGCACTTTGCAACAGTACCAGCTTTGGAAGTCAAAAAATGTGTGTTTGAATGTTTTAGTACACCAGTTACTAAAATGGAAAATAAAATACATAAAAAATTAATGTATCTGATAGAAAGCCTAATTGGTAGAGTTAATGGGCTGAAGAGCAGAATGTCCAAGGTTTAATCCTCAACTGGTGCTCCATGTTTGTTTTACATATTAGATGTCTTATTACCTGGAACCTTGTTCATGAATACAGACAAACGCAAGGGCAATAACTCGATATTTTTTAGGCAAATCAATAATTTCAATCATGTCATGTATACATGCCATTTGCCCATTTGAATAAAAACTGTAAACAAATCCTCAAATTCAAAAAAACAACTTCAAAGAGCCTCATTTGTGGATCCCATTTATAATCTTAATTGTGTGCAAAGTGCATCATGTACATCTTCAAGCAAGGCTGTGAAGCTTATATATCTAATGCTGTACTACTAGTATTTCTATCCAAACATTGTAGATACATTTAATATTTTCCTCAAACAGTAAAACCATACAGAACCCATGAACATAATGTCTTTGGATCTATATACTTGCAAAGAGAAAAACCCCTTGAAAGCTAAAAACATAATATGATTTATCTGCATTGATGGTGACAAGGAATACCTTGATTCCACTGATTGTATATCCCAGTCCCTGCTCAATCTGGTACCATGGAAGAGGCTAAACTACAAGATATGCTTTTCTCAAATCTTATTACAGCGTAATAAAAAGAGCCATTGAGTTGTCTTTTCAGTTTAAAGAATCGTTTCTAGTAATTATTTTGGAGATTGATCAAGACAGTACTGGCTGTATTCAGTGGTGCATGCTGAAACAATCTTTTTTTTTTTTTCCACTTACCATATTTCTCATTAACGAAGCAGTAAAGCATAACTTATCAAATTTAATTAGATCTATCTTAATTATTATGCACACTTGTATTTAGGGAGATTAATTCTTTAATGAAAAACCATCCATTGATGGATCAGCAAATGAGGAATGGACATCTCTGAGAAGGGAGCGAGCAACTTACCTGGCATCATAGGCCCCATGGGCCCCGGCCCCATCATGGGCATCATGGGTCCTCCCGGCCCACCAGGTCCCATTGGAGGTCGCATGGGCCCAGGACCAGGACCCATCTGGCCTGGCATGCCTGGCCCAGGCCCTCCCATCATCGGCTTCTGCATGTTGGCTGCAGGAAGAGGGACACACGAGTTAAACACACATTGATAAGGATTATCATGAGTATAAAGTATTTCTACAGTGCTATACCCTACCATTAATTTAGGTTTATATTAAACGGCATGTTTTTAAAAGTAATTTCTATAAACTATCCTGTTGAATGTTTCCGCATAATTGAATGACAGAATGTCAATGAGAGAACTGTTAATAGATCCATAGTAAAAGAAAAACTGAACATGTCTTTAATACCAAAGTATCTCTATTTTGTGAGATCTAAGCTATGAAGATGACCAATATAATAATGAAATGAAAAGTGAGCTCTGGTAACAACTCAAAATTTAGAAATAATTTGTATCACAAGCAGAATGTGTCAATCATCTGCTACAATATTGCTGTCACATATCAGACATCTCAGTTAGATCTTGCCTTAGCTACATCTAGATGTTTTATATTTTTTTTTATAAAGGCTAGCAGATTTTATTATGGTTAATATTAATCAGTTTAGAACAGTTTGGTCGAGGTTTTGTCACTAAAAGAGGGTGTTCACACCTTCTCAAGACTTTCCCCCTAAAATTTCCAGGACTCTGCGAAATTCATTGATGCCCTGTTCATATTTTTATTCCCATTTTGCCCAAAGGTAAAACTTCTCAAATTTGTCTCTTTTAACTTCTAAAACAGCATCTGCAAGCTAAAGTGCCCCCTTATTACCACAATTGTTTTTCCTTTTTAACGCATAGTTCTCCAGGCCATATAATTGTCCTATCATAAGTCAGTGGATAAAACAAAGCAAAAAACAATGGTCTCCGTCACTGTAGATCTAGACTTTGTGCAAGTAATGAAGGTCGAAAAGCATATAGTAATGGGTTTGTTTTTTTTCCACAGAAAATAAATACAGCGGAATGGCAAACGGAAATAGTGTGTTTTAGACATTGAACTCAGATAAAAAGGTTTATCATTCCAGAATTCAGGGAATTTCCGGGAAAGTGGCTTCCCTGCTCCGCCTAAGAAACCAACCCTCAGGATGCAAAAGAAACAAGTTTCTAGAAGGATCTGTTCTAATGCTAAAAAACAACTAATTCTATATTGCAATTTTTAAAGCAGAATAATGTTGCAAGAGCCATTTTTAGATTCGTAAAACGATGTGAAAAATTGTTGTTTCACAGTATTAGCCGGGTTTTAGATGAAATGGACTCTAGGTGGCAGGTTTTAACACAGATATGGAGGGACATGATCACCAACACTATGAGGCATGGTACTTGATGATGATGATGATGATCACTGTACAAAATATAGGATGAGAGGTTAATGAACTCAAGGCCAAGCTACCATTGGTGTTTTGTAACAATACATAAAGAGTGTGACTACTCACGTCCACCTGGTGGGGGGATCATGGCTCCCCCTGGTCCTGGCGGCGCCCCTGGGCCTGTGAAAGGGTTGGCTGTGATCTTCCCAGCTTGGTAGGCTGCGGCTGTGGGGAGGGTGGATCAGATGCACAGGTTAGAGTAATTGTATGGTATAGTTTGTCCACAGAGCAAGAGGTAGGCAGAGAGAAAAGATCTGGGCACAGATTAGAGTAATCGTATCATATGGCAAAGTTTGTCCACAGAGCAAGAGGTAGGCAGAGAGAAAAGATCTGGGCACAGATTAGAGTAATCGTATCATATGGCATAGTTTGTCCACAGAGCAAGAGGTAGACAGAGAGATGAAAGATCTGGAATTGATTAGGAAGATGGATTGGTGGAGGCGAAGGAATCAACCTAATAATGAAATGGGAGCACAGAGAGACATGGAGGTACATGTACATGGTCACCAACATCAACCGGCAATGGGCATGTATGATGAATTGAGTGATGCCAATTGGATCAAAATTTCTTACTGAAACTTCTCACTTAACACGACACAGCAAGTAAACCCTCTGACAAATCTTTGCTGAACTCGGACCTACCAACATTTTTTTTTACTGAAAATAAAAATTGGAATCACTGGTTGATGATAATTTGTCAACAGAGAATTTACAACAACTCTGCACACTGGCACAAAACAGTAATCATGGTTTTACACATTCTATCACTTGGTCAACCTAATGCTTTTGCAGCACATCAAGTTCATTTGTTAAGCATACCAGAGAATACATGTAAGTCTCAGGCATAAATTTAAATTGGTTTGAACCAAAATCATTCATAAATTGTTTGCTTAAATAATTATAGATAATATGTATTTTAAACTAATGTCTCACTTGTAATTTTTTATAACAAGACACATATTTGTCAAGTCAGCGTAGTGACAAAAATAGTCAGATTCAACATCCTTTACAGATCAAATGAGTAATGGTAACAATAATATATAATCTAGTTTAGCTTATTTTCTTTTCTGGCACATGAAATGCTCAAGACAATAGCTCTATAAATGTTATGGAACCCCCTTGACCAATCTAGGAAACAGTCAGTTCATAGAGATTTATCTCCATAATAAAAGTGGTGACAAGATTAGGGTATCAATCCTACTAGCTCCACACACAACTTCAAAGTTTTCCTGAGTAGGCATGACAGATACAACATGACCATCAACATCTAATAGAGTTTTGATAACAAAATGAAATGAATACTTAGGTTGCAAAACACTAGTCTAGCTTTTGTCAAAGCTGCAAGTACTATTAAAAAAACGTTTCACCACCAAATCAAATGGCTTTTAAAGGTTAAAAATTGGTTAAATTTTGCATAATTCATGACTGTTTTACTTCTTTACATTTTTTAATGAAGCGGGGATTGGCATATAAACGTATAAAGATTACACTGATAATTTTTACCTAGTTGTTCACTGAAAACCATTTTTTAAATAATTGTTTAAGAGCCTCTGGCCAACAAACTAATAATAAAAATCGATTTAGGGAACTATTTGTGGAGAGCGCCTTAACTTGAACATTGCTGTTTTTTTGGGGTTTTTTTTTTTTTTGGGGGGGGGGGATTTGATCCCTTGCAATGCTAGGTGTAACTGTAAAGCAACTTACTGGTGTCATCAACAAGCTTCTGAACCTGTTCCTCCAGCCACTTCTGGTAGTAGAGCCTCACATTTTCCTTGTGCTTCCGGCCATTGCAGTGGGTCTTTCGTACTGACGGCTGGAGAGTGAAAAACCATGGAGGGAAACAACATTATGAAACATCTTTACCAAAAAAAAAATTAAAGTAATGACCAAAAAAAAAATAGTAAAAAATGTGTGTAATAGAGAAACAGGAAATTACGCAGGAGAAAACTTCACCATAAAGAAAAGGAGAAAGAGTAAAATGATAAAAGGGCAGTGTAGACCATTATACATGGTGGAAACTAAACTTAAAAGATCAAAACTTGCAATCATGCTGTCAACAATACAAAAACTTGGAAAACCCTAGGCGGTAACAGACTGACAGAAAAAAATGCATGCAAAATTATAAATAGATTAATACTGTAACAACCTCATGCAGATGAGTGAACTAATTTTTGCGAGAATTTCAGGTTAGTAATCAAAATAAAATTGTAATACAGAAACTGGATTGTTTTTTATTTCACAAGTCTTACTGTACATAAATCTCCTGTTCTATCTCAATTCGCAAGATCTAAACTGACTAAAGCCATATCTCTATGTAAAACTAAAATAAAAAATTGAAGAATGGAATGTCCTCATGTGATTGATCAATTAACAAGTAGGCTTCAAAATATAACTTTTCTTAAAACTTACAGAGTCATGGGTGAGGTATGTGTCACAGTAATCACAGTAGTACCTGGGAAATGAAAAGAATCTTGTTAAAATTTAAGTTCTTAACATGTTAATGTTTTTTAACATAACTTTCATGTCCAAAAAGTGACTAAAAAAACCCTAACATCTCATTCAGTCTTTAGAATCATTCAACTTAAGTTTAAAGCTGACTTTTAAAAGTATTTAACAGTTTTAAAAAAAAATTTAATTATTGTTATAAATTCTACTTTAGAAGTGATTGAGACACTAAGAAATGTTTTTAATGTACCATTCATTAGCAAGGTAACCAAAAAAATTCAAACTTTTTATAGGTGTAGTTTATTTCTATCTCTTCTGGTTCAGCAGGTTATTTAGAGCAGATCCATAGAATGCTTTTTAAGTCATCAAAATCTATCAATAGTTGTGGAAGTAAGTTATGACTAGTTTAGTGTCGCGAAATGGGTCATTTTTTTTACACACCAAATATGAGATTATATTAATTTATAGAGGAAAAAATACAGCCAAAGGCGGTAGTTTTTTATAACTCATCAAAATCTATCAATAGTTGTGGAAGTAAGTTATGACTGGTTTAGTGTCGCGAAATGGGTTTTTTTTTTTTTTACACACCAAATATGAGATTATAGTAATTTATAGAGGAAAAAATACAGCCAAAGGCATTTTTTGGATTACATTCTGAAAATTGAGTATTGACAGGCAGGTAGTCCTTAAGGATTTGTGTCATTATTTTGATTATAAGTAGTCTATTGGGAAGTAATTACATAATGAGGTGTTATAACGGATCCACAAATTTGTTCACATTTTGTTTTATTTAACTGTTTAAAAAACATTCTACTTTAAAAGTGATTGAGACAGTAAGAAATGTTTTTTAACTTGTAATGATTCATCTCCAAAAATTGAGTAAAATTCTTGGACTCTGTGGAAACCCTGAATAGTAAAAAAAAATCTAATACACCCTTGCAGGAACCAATTTGTCGGAAAAGACAGTGAGAACTGGATGGACAGGTCAGTTTTATATTTATACAAAGGAACAATAAACCATGTCAATCAGAAAAACTAGAGGTTGATATCGAGCACCCGCATGAGGTCAGCTACAGTTCCAATACCGATAAACAATAAAATTATTATGCAAATTCAATAAACAATGAAATACAGCGCATGCCGATAAATATTGTTCTTTGTTTTAAAATTGCAAGCACTGTAAGCAATGATCTGATCTGGAGATCTAGACTAACGTTTGTAATACGCAGTGTCACTTCTCACCCACCACAGTTGGTGCAAAGTGACGGGACCACACTTCTCACCAACCAGTTTACCCAGTAGCCTTTGCTAGGCCTACATACAGTCCACCAAGTTATTTTCTTGGTTCACTTTCGAGACCATTTATCTCTACACTACGCTACAGAGTTTTGAATAGAAGTCCAGTCTAGGTCCACGCTACCCTATACTGTTTAGAATAGAAGTCCAGTCTAGGTCTACGCTACGCTACAGAGTTTAGAATAGAAGACCAGTCGAGGTCTACCTGACACTATAAAAATGGAGGCAAGGATTACCTTTGACAGATCGGAAACGATTGATACCATGACTAAAAGGCTGAAGAGAAAAGTTTACCAAGTAAAAAATCAACATTTCATGGGCTTTCTTGCAAGAACATTGGGTGATTTTGAAAATAATTACGGTTAAAGTAAATTTTGCAAGATACATAATTTTGTATTTAACTTTGTTGTATTAGTTATGATCTTTCTATTGGTTCTAATTAATTTGCTTTGCATTATAACTGACTTGCAATAAAATGCTTGAGCTCATGACAATTGGATCTTGATTTGTTTTTCTTTAATGTCCAGTTTTCATGTCACCTTACATTGCACAAGAGTTAATAAATAATTCCCTAAAGCCTGAACAGTCTGAAAGGAATTCAAGTTGGGGATAACTGTAACTTTGTCAAACTCAATTGAACTCAAAACATATTGTGAAAAAAATAGTTGTTATAAAGTTAAGATTACTTAAGCTGAGTACAAGTTAATTGTTATTGTGTAATTCGTTTCAATGAATACTAGTGATGGTGTCGAAATTTTCTGCCCTTCAATTGTTTGTGTGTTGCTGGCAATGGTCTTAAAAAGTCAGCGCGTTCAGATGTCAAGCGCCTAACTGGCTGCTTCACTGTAGTAGTAGGCCTACCTTAATATATTTAAATTGGTCACAGACTTGTTGATGTCAGAGCCATAAAAAGAAGTTAGGCCTGGTGTTTGTATGATGTGACAATAAATATCTAAGATAGCCCCATTAATTTAATAAACATGACCATAAAATTGTCACCCTGTTAATGGCAGTGTTGGAGACTTTCATTTTGCTGCTGAAAAAAACTACTGTATAATACAATTATACCAGGTTCTAGACAAAAAAACATTTTAAAGAAATGAAAACCAGGACGTTAGCGAAGTAAGATCTGAGTAGCAATTGATATTACTTGAATATAAATATATTGAGATGGTGATTGAAGTTATGATGGAACTAGGTCTCAATTATAAATCCTTAAATAACTATTATAACACAATGCCTGGAGGCTGTCAGATAGTTTTGGTACATTTATTTTACGAGACATATAACTCAAACGCCAAAATGGGACTATACAAACATACATTTACATTGAAATGATGCCATTCCTGTATTCCATCATTTAGTTCTTAAACTAAAGAGTAGGTGCAAAGTGGCACGGGTCCTTTCTCACCAACCACAGTTGGTGCAAAGTGACGGGACCATATCACCAACCACAGTTGGTGCAAAGTGACGGGACCACACTTCTCACCAACCACAGATGGTGCAAAGTGATGCGGCCTTTGTAATAAACTCAAAAATGACAAAACGCAAGCAGTCGCAGCAATCAGTGCAATGCTAAAAAAAACATTTGGAAATGGTAAATAGATCTAGATTCTAGATCTATAGACGTTGATCATCTTGATGAGGTAAGCTCTAGATCTATAAAAGAGACCGGTGTAATCTAGATATCTAGATTTTTAGTTTATTTACATTTAGATTTAAGATCATGGACCACCTAGATTCTAGAAGAGTCTAATCTATACATAATTACATTGCAGATCTACTAGATCTAGATCTAGACTTACTTCGGCATCTCGTGACGAGTGGGCTTGGATTTTTAATCAACAGATCTGGAGTTTCCAAAACTACAGATCTAATACAAATTATTAGGTTTATATTTCAGGATCCCGGAGCCTTTTATTAATTAATAGACAACATGCAAGAATGTGTAAAACAGAAAAGAATAGGGTTTTTAAAAAAAATGCCGTATCAACTGTCAACTCAAGCGCTTGATAAGGTGGTAGCGTCCATTTTCTTTTCTATTTTGCCAGGTACCTGGACTCTTTTCAGTCAAAATGTTATAATCTAACGTTATTATTCATATAGTACACATGAACATATAATATTTTAATTCTGAATAAAGAAATATATGACGATTTTGAAAAAATAAAAAAATGAAATATAAAATATAAAATAATGTCAATTAAATTCGAGTTTCAGATTTGTTCCTAAAAGTCTAAGCCAACTTGGTAAAAATCCAAAACAACTCTTCATTTTAGGTAGCGTGTATTTGTTCTTTTTTTCCCCAGGGATATGAAATAAAAAAAATCACTAGATCTATGTTGATTTCATTATGTTACCGGTACACGAAATAAATCTTTACGCTTTTCCATGCAGGCAGATCATTACTAGTCGATATTAAAGATATACCGAGTACGAAATGTAAACAGGAAATTTGAGTTATTGGTCATATTTTAATATTAGAAGCTGTTAGATACTATGAACGATTTTTTTTTAATTGTATTAGGGTATAAATACCGTATCTACTTGTCAATAACCACACTGTTAAACTGTTACAAGTCTGATTACAACGTGTTTGTTCTTGGATCAGGCATGAACATTTTTGTTCCGACCCTACCTGATTGTGACATGTGAAAGTTTTCACACGGTGTTTGGGCTATCGTGAACATCTTGCTGTACCGATAATTAGAGAAAGTCATTGCAAGAAAATACTAGAGTAGGTCGCATAGTCGAAAGAGGCGTCCATTAGTGCGATACCTGCTGCTCTGACCACTCATTCCCTGCTAGTTTTGCCAGTCTCAATATACGAGGGCAGACTGATAAATAAGGGCCGTTTTTGAATAACTTTTTTTTTTGAAGGACTACAGAAGCAAGTTACACATCAAATGAAAGCTTAGACTCTCACCTATCTGATGAACTATCATTTTTCAACATAGTCACCTTCGCGTTCAATACAGAGACGCCAGCGTTGTACAAGTTTTCGCATTCCGTCGGCGAAGAATTCTGGTGTCTGGGATAGGCACCAAGAGCGAACATCCGCCTCAACTTCTGCATCGGTTTCATAGTGATTTCCTTTAAGATGTTTCTTCAGCAAAGGAAATAAGAAAAAGTCAGACGGGGCCAAATCAGGACTGTATGGCGGATGTGGTATGGTAGGAAGTTCCAACTGCTGTAAAGCGCACTGGGTTTGGCGACTGGTGTGTGGCCGAGCATTATCGTGCTGGATGACAACGTCTTTGACTTTGTCCTGTCGAACCCGTCTGAGTTTTTGACCAATCTAGGAAACAGTCACTACACTGACATAGAGATTTATCTCCATTAAGAGTGGTGACAAGATAAAAATATCAATCGTACACAACTTCAAAGTTTTCCTTGAGTAGGCATGACAGATACAACAGGACCATCAACAGCAAATACATTTTTGATAACAAAATGAAATGAATACTTAGGTTGAAAAGCACTAATCTAGCTTTCGTCAAAGCTGCAATACTGCTATTAAAAAAATGCTTCACCACCAAATCAAATGGCTTTTAAAGGTTAAAAATTGGTTAAATGTTGCATAATTCATGACTGTTTTACTCCAGTTAGATTTTTTTTTAAAGCGGGGAATGGTATATAAACTTATATAAAGATTACACTGATAATTTTTACGTCCTTGTTCACTGGAAACCATTTTTTTTTTATAATTGTTTAAGAGCCTCTGGCCAACAAACTAAACTTTAATAAAAATGGATTCAGGGAAATATGGAGACCGCCTTAACTTAAAGTTGAACGTTGCTGTGTTGCTGTTGTTTTGATCCCTTGCAATGCTAGGTGTAACAGTAAAGCAACTTACTGGTGTCATCTACGAGCTTCTGGACCTGTTCCTCCAGCCACTTCTGGTAGTAGAGCCTCACATTTTCCTTGTGCTTCCGGCCATTGCAGTGGGTCTTTCGCACTGACGGCTGGAGAATGAAAAACCATGGAGGGAAACTACATTATGAGACATGTTAACAACAACAACAAATTCCTGGTTAAGTAATGAATAACAAAATAAAAATGTTGTTTCAAAGAAACAATAAAATATATATATGCATAAGAAAACTTCACGATAAAGAAAAGGAGAAAGAGTATAGAGAAAGGGCTGTGCAAACTAAACTTAAAATATCAAAACTTGAAATCATGCTGTCAACAATACAAAAACTTGGAAAACCCTGGCAGGTAAAAGTTAACACACAAAAATGCCAGCAAAATTATAAATCTACTAATACTGCAACAACTTCATGCAGATTGTCATTGTGAAATAATGTTTGCAAGAATTTCAGGCTAGTAATCAAAATAAAATTGTTATACTGAAACCAGATTTTATTTTAATTCACAGGTCTTGTAACTGTACATAAATCGTCTGTTCCATATCTATATGAATTCTTGAGATCTAAATTGACATGTAAAATTTAAAAAAAAAAAAATGTAAGAATGGATTATGGAATGCCTTCATGTGCTTGATCAATTAACAAGTAGGCTTCAAATATACCTAGTCTAAAACTTACAGAGTCATGGGTGAGGTATGTGTCACAGTAATCACAGTAGTACCTGGGAAATGAAAAGAATCTCGTTAAAATTTAAGTTCTTGTAATAACATGTCTCTTAACCTAGCTTCCATCTCCAAAAAGTGAGTAAAAAACCCTAACATCTCATTCCGTCTTTAGAATCATGAAACTTAAGTTTAAAGAAATTAAAGCATTTATAATTCGGAAGAATAAACCAAGGAACCATAAACCAATGTCGATCAGAAAAACTAGAGGATGATATCGATCACCCGCATGAGATCAGCTACAGTTTCGATACCGATAAAACATATGCAAATTCAATAGCCTTTTAGAAACAATAAAAAATTATCGTATGCCAATAAACAATGTTCTCTGCTTTAAAATCGCAAGGACAAGCAATGATCCTATATCTGGTAGTAGAACTATGTAGATTAGACTCTAAAAGTTCTAAAATAATTTTTAAAGCTCTAAAACGCATGCTGTACTAAAAATTTATAAAATAAAAATTTGGAAATGGTATGTCTAGACATAGAGATGAGGTAAGCTTTAAATTTATAATAGAGACCGGTGTAATCTAGATCTAGATATCTAGATTTTTTAGTTTATTTACATTTAGGATCATAAAGATAGACAATCTGGAGTCTAGATCAAGACTAGTTTAGGTCTAGACTTACTTCGGCATCTCGTGACGAGTGGGCTTGGATTTTTAATCACCGGATCTGGAGGTTTCAAAACTGTAGATCTAATACAAATTATTAGATTTATATTTTAGGAGCTTTTTTATTAATTAATACACAAGTGTAAAACAGAAGAAGAATTGAGGTTTTCTCAAATCCCTTATCAACTGTCAACGCTAGCGCTTTGTACGATGGCAGCGTCCATTTTCTTTCATTTTATGCCAGGTGCCTGGACTCTTTTTAGTTAAAATGTTAAAATCTAACGTTTTTATTCATTTACCACACATGAATATATATTTTTAACTCTAAATGAATAAATATATGACGATTTTGAAGACAAAAAATGAAATACATGAAATATGAAATAACACGTTATGTCGATTAAATTCGAGTTTCAGTTTACGATATGTTCCTAAAAATCTAAGCCAACTTGGTAAAAGTCTAAAACAACTCTTAATTTTAGGTAGCGTGTATTTGTTCATTTTTTGTTTTTTTCAAGGCTATTAAATAATATTATTGAATAATCACTAGATCTATGTTGATTTTATTATATTATCAGTACCGGTACATGAATAAAATCTTTACACTTGCATGCATGTAGACAATTCTCAGTAGACATAACAAATAAAAATTATACAGAGTACGAAACGTAAACAGTAAACTTGAATGATATGTCATATTGTATCAAAAGCTTCGCGATTACCAGACCCATAGCGATACGAAGACGATAAAGCAAGTGATAAAATTATTTAGATTAAGAACCTGAACATGCTCAAGGTCCGCATCGCAACCACACAGCAATGCTCATGTGAGAGACCAGGAATGTTCATTGCTGGCAGTCTATAGAGAACACGATCTTGTCGTGTATATCGCAATGCTTATGGTTTTAGGTTTGTTACTCGTCCACTTTTCCCAGGAGATACATTGTATAATCATTCTTAAAATAACTTTGGAAAATGGTCTTGCGTGGATTGGAAAAAAAATAATCAAAGTATAGACATCTATGAAAAGTTGTTGTTTCTTGTTGGTTTTATATATAATAAGTATTATTATTTTGATAGATGTACTATGAAAGTATTTTTAATTGAATTAGGGTACCGTATCTACTTGTCAATATCCACACTGTTAAACTGTTACAAGCCTGATTACAACTTGTTTCCACTGGGATCAGGCATGAACATATTTGTTCCGACCCTATCTGGTTGTGACATGTTAATGTTTTCACGCGGTGTTTGGGCTGTCCAGAATATTTCGGGGTCTTGTTGTACCGAGAATTAGAGAAAGCCATTGCAAGGCAATACTAGAGTAGGCCTAAGCCACATACTCAAAAGAGGCGTCGATGAGTGGGATACCTGCTACTCTAATCGTCAAGTCTCTGCTGGTTGTGCCAGTGTCAATATAGACTAATCTGCTCGGTTGCGACATACTCCACTTCTCTGCCCTTATTTATCAGCCTGCCCTCGTAGATTTATTGTGCCCGATTGAGACATAATCCTTGAAATACTCACCCTCCCTCTATCTCTCCCCTTTTCCTCTCCTCCTTGTCTGCCTATTGCGTTGCATGGTAGTAAAATATAGACCACTCCGCGACATTAATTAATCACTATCGATTCGTTCGTTCGTTTATCTCAATCTAAGAGAGCGTGGTAGCACTGCAGTTGAAGTGTCTTTCACTAGTGCAGGAGGTCCGGAGTTCGAATCCCGCACGGCCCACTTTCTTTTTAATAAACTACCCCATGCTCCCACCACTAATGCCATCTTTCTTGAGGAAGAGGAGAGGATCTTTCCACAGCTCGCCGTTCTTAGTCGGTCGAAGCAGGCTTTTGTTGTAGACAATTTTGATTTACATAGGCCTGTGTACTTTTTGGCAAAATGCATTGGTTGTTCACCTATCTTTCCCTCCAAGAATAAAATCCTTGTGTCTGTCCTAGGTATTTGAAGTTTTACAGTTTTTCTAACTCTTTCCAATTTGGGAAAACGTTGTATGCTTTCAAACTTTGTACTTTTTGTACCGGTACTAATAATTAAGTCTTTGAGTGTTTTGTTTGTTTTGTTTTTTTTAGTTTGTTCATTTAATTCTACTTATTTACTCGCTTCATATACTTTATTGACCTGTGGCTCTTTTTAATTTGTTTCTTCTGGCAAATGGCTACATCGTCAGCAAATAGTAAACTTGTAAGCTTTTAACCTTTTCACGACGCTGCATCAGACTTCCTCGCGTCGATCAGCACATCACATGTTGACGCGACATTAGACAGTCTAGCGTAGGGTGAACTTCCCGTTGGAGATGCCACGTGAGACTTTTTAGGGTCAAACTTCCCCATAAGGTATCTTGTAATAATTATGCTGTTACATTTTAGTCTATAACTATCTTTTTTTTTTTTAGTTACCAACGTGTGACTGTATTCAGCAGTTTTGGTAATAAAAAATTAGCTTTTTTTTCAGAATGTCAACAACAAAAAATGGCTTGTAGCAGTTCTCGAAAGTTGTTTAGAGCTGAAGAGCTCTTAGAGTTGGTACACCAAGAAGGTTACAAAGATGATGTAGAGGTGGGTCATTATCAGAAAGGTATCGTAGAGACGTTTGATTGTGAGGATTTGTTTCTGATTTACTATATACCGGAAGTGGTAATGCATCTAGATCTAGCTCTAGAAATAATGACCGGTCACGATCAAAATTTAGACTTAGCACACGATCTAGATCTAGACAATGACGAATCTCTTCTTAGACCTCCAGATGTAGACTGCATACAATGCTGATACAGAAATTGAAGACTGCGAAAGTGACAGCGCAGCAGATTAGAAGGGACTGCGGATCAGAAATATACATTACATTTTATTCTTCTGATGTTCATAAAAAAAACCATAGACACCATACACTCCCAGTTTCAACGACATAGGCCTACGCTCCCTGTGATTTTACGTCCCAAAACACAACGTCACAGGGGAATTTTATGCTTTATATAAGCACGTCCTGAGAGGGAAAAAATAGTGCTAGCGCCAACGTCTGGAAACGGTTATTGATGCGCAATTGTCTCCATTCTTTATCCCGATTAGGGTTTTTATTTAGGAATACTCTTTACCTATCGATCCTATTGAAATATTCAAAGGAGGTAGGTTGAACCTTTTGCAATAAGCTAGATTGATTATTATTTTGTCTTCGTATCGCCTTAGGCAAGGATTGAAAAGGCGAGCATGATATGACACTGGTATTTTATGAATTATTTCCCTTGGTCGCCTCTTCTGGATATTAAAGAGTAAAAATTAATGACTTGTAAATTTGTTTTGTTTAACAACACCGTTGGATTGTTGTATTCTTTTGGTCTATAGTTCAACCATATAAACATCCTAACATTTTGTTGGTTTATACTAACGAAACTTGACGTCATTTAGGCCTGCAAAAATGGTACTGTTGTACATGTATTATGAACAATTTTCATTTTGATTTACATGTATGTTGAGACTCCCTTTAACTAATCGTATCTGAACAGCCAATGCTTTTTTTTAAAGTATTTTCAAATAAAAAAATATTAAGAACAATTAGCTTTGTTGAACAATTTTATTATGCACTGTTTCCTTTCTTTTGATTGTTGGTTGTTGTTGTTTTTTGCCACTAAATGCAACAATGGTACTCTAAAATGATTCCACAATTTTTAAAGAGATTAAATAAATAGGGGAAAGAAGCAAAAGGGCTTCTTCTTTTCAAAGTCCTTTGTTCGACTCCACCTTGTTCCCCAACTGGTTGGCCAGTATAAGGTGTGATGGGTCCTGGCGGTCCCGCCCAAGGGTCCAGTCACTGTGACACGAGTCTTCTTGGAGAGCCTATGAGACGTCGCAACAAGGTCACAGCTTTACTTTTCTGATCAAACACTGAAGGATGTTTTTAAATAAATGATTTGCGAAGTGTAGCCAATATTGGTGACTTTCTTTTTGTAATTATCATCACAGATTGAACAGAGCGAAGTTGTTTGTTGTACTTGGCGACGAAGAATAATTATGTTAGCGTGGGAAGATTGACAGTGTTTTGTTGAACCGTCTATTTATTTTGAAAAACTCTCTCTCTCTCTCTTTCTCTCTCTCTCTCTCTCTCTCTCTCTCTCTCTCTCTCTCTCTCTCTCTCATTTTTTTTCTGTCTCATAATTCGCCCCTATGTTCTGCTTTAGAAAAAAAAAAACATAGAAAGAGAGAGTTAGAGAGAGGAAACGAAAAGACAGAGATAAAGACAGAGAGAGACACACACGGACACATAGAGGGAGAGAAAAGGGGGGGGGGAGGGTATAGGGTAGAGAACTAGGAAGACAAACGAAAGAGGTAAATCTCATTTACATTATACTTCTCAGGATACACATTTGAGGAGAAATAAAAAAATGACAAATAACAACCGTTTGCAATTTTACGAAATTTAATTAACATATACTTTTCTCTGTTGTGCCAATGTAAATGTTACACATAAATTGTTATAAATTGACATTTACAGGTTACAGTAACGAAAAGTAATGAACATGCAATTAGTCTATGTTAAAAAATGTACAAATATTCAAAATTTAAAAAAATTATGTCAACAAATTTTCAATAAGATTATTATAAAAAGAGCGCTTGTAGAAATGTCTCCAAAATGGAATGCTATTTCACTTGATATGCAGCTTACACTTTTGTAACTAGAACTGTTTTCATGGGCTTAGTTAGTACAACCATACACAGTTCCTTTTTCTTGTTTTTCATTAAAAAAATTTCCTTTATGTTTTTTGTTGGCAGTTTTAAGAAAAAAATTTTTTTTATTTCTTTGCTTTTGTTCTCGTTGATTTGTACCGACCACTTTAAATGGTTTGGCTTGAATTATCTCTATCATACTTTTGGTCAATGCCTCTGAATGGAACATCCATTATACAATGATGATCTATGCCCTGGTAGCCGGTACATCCATTATACAATGATGATCTATGCCCTGGTAGCCGGTACATCCATTATATAATTATGATCTATGCCCTGGTAGCTGGTACATCCAGTATATAATTATGATCTATGCCCTGGTAGCCGGTACATCCAGTATATAATTATGATCTATGCCCTGGTAGCCGGTACATCCGGTATATAATTATGATCTATGCCCTGGTAGCCGGTACATCCGGTATATAATTATGATCTATGCCCTGGTAGCCGGTACATCCGGTATATAATTATGATCTATGCCCTGGTAGCCGGTACATCCAGGATGATCTATGCCCTGGTAGCCGGTAGCGAGCCACGTCACTGTCCGGCAGCGTGCAGTGCTGGACGGAGAAGTGGTGGAAGTAACTGGAGCAGGTCAGCTGGCCGAACTGACCGGCTAGGAACTGGACCGGCTGGTCACCGTACTCGCAGCCTGGCAGATACATGGGTAGTGGTTGATAATTATTGATACTGATTGATTAACATTAAATGGGTGGTGATTGATAAGTGGATACTGATTAATTAACATTAAATGGGTAGTGGTTGATAAATGGATACTGATTAATCAACATTAAATGGGTAGTGGTTGATAAATGGATACTGATTAATCAACATTAAATGGGTAGTGGTTGATAAGTGGATACTGATTATACTGATTAATTAACATTAAATGGGTAGTGATTGATAAGTGGATACTGATTAATTAAGATTAAATGGGTTGTGATTGATAAATGGATACTGATTAATTAACATTAAATGGGTAGTGGTCTGAGAGGTCATATGGACCAGTTATGTACGCTTAGGTAGTGGTCGATAAGTGGATACTGATTAATTAAGATTAAAAGGATATCGATTGGTGGTTGATAAATGAGTATCGATTCGCATTTAATATGCGGTTAGTGGTTTTAAATGGATACTGATTGATTAAGATTAAAAGGATATTGGAATGATAGTTAGTAAATATTTGTGGTTAATAAATGAGTATCGATTTGCAATTGATATGCGGTTAGTGGTTGATAAATGGATATTGATTGATTAAGATTAAACGGATAGTGATTGATTAAGATTAAATGGATAGTGATTGATAAAATAGATAGTGATTGATAAAATAGGTATTGATTGGTAATGTGTAACTATTAGTGGTTAAAAATGGGTCTTGTCTGACAATTGATATACGGTTAGTGGTTGATAAATGGATATTGATTGGTAAATGGATATTGGTTGATAAATAGATAGTGGTTACTAATTGGATAATGGTTGGTAAATGGATAATGGTTGATAAACGGATAGTGATTTTTAAATGGATAGTGGTTGGTAAATAGTGGTTACTAAATGAATAATGGTTGATAAATGGATTGTGTTTGATAAATGTATAGTGATTTGTAAATGGATAATGGTTAATAAATGTACAGTGGTCGGTGAATGGCAAGTGACATGTAAATGGGTAAAAATGGATAAATGAATAGAGGTAAAGAAATGATTGTTTGGTGGGAATCATTTAAAATATGGCGATGGACCTGCTACAAAGAAACACCTTTACTGGGCTTTTTAGGCTTTCCGAGTCTAAAACGGACAGCGAAATGGGTTTCAACCGGCTATGAATAATTATAGAGGAAGGTTTAGGAGAATAAAATGTTAAATGATAATTATGTAAATGGTCAAATGAGAAAAGATGGTAAAGATAAAGAGAGGCAGGTATAGTACATACTAGATTTTCAAGAAATAGGAACTGTAAATCAAAATGCAAAAACTACTAATACCAGGCGCTTAATTTTCGGCCATTTTTACTTTTTGAAAGAAAAATCTGAATTTATTTCTAACCACTGTTGAGTACCATCTAAAACTCATTTTTCTTAAACAAAAATTTCTTCCTTTGTAAACATAGTAATTTTTTTCCTATATTTTTACACCAGTTTTCATGTCTAATTCATATTTTCTTCCATAAATGCTTATCTCTAGAATAGTACAGTGTTTTCCCCAGTAATTCTCCATCATTAAGTGCTTGCCTGCAGGCAGATTGTCCGGCACCCACTGCCTGAGCCTCTCGCAGCTGTTGCAGCACAGGTTTCTGGTCCGGGGGGAGTAGCAGTTGATGCGGACATTGGTCGAGTTGGTCTCGAATGGCCGGCACAGCTGGGCGTTGTGGTCACCCCAGGGGCAGTCTAGGGGGATGCGGCGAGGATGGGGGTTTGGGGAGTGGGGATATTATGGTATAAACAAGTGCATCTTACATAAAACACATTTTTACAGTACTTCTTATAAGCTCACGCATTACGCAGGACTAGGTATGCAATATTATAATATAACTATTCAGTAAGTTAATACAAGAAAGTGTCTACGTTTTACTATATTTATGACCGTGGCACAAAGTTAACCGTAAGATAATAATATAGATACTGATTCTTGACTTATCCTTGAAGGCAAAGTACAAGTTGTGTATAGTGTATCAAGAAACGT
Organism: Elysia chlorotica; assembly: GCA_003991915.1. Classification (NCBI taxonomy): domain Eukaryota; kingdom Metazoa; phylum Mollusca; class Gastropoda; family Plakobranchidae; genus Elysia; species Elysia chlorotica. The sequence goes on along the minus strand of RQTK01001146.1, from coordinate 89,659 downwards.
GATTTTTTTCTGTCTACTCAATAGGTTACAGATAATTGTACAGAAAATGTACGCTTTCCACAAGGAAGACTCTACTCATTTTCAATTGAAAGTTCCAAAATATGTGTTGATCTAATTCTAAAACAAGAATGAATTGAAAATGGGATCAATTGGTATCTTAAATTACATACAAAATCCGATTGGTCTAGTCTAGGCAAATAAAGACCACATTTAAAAAAAAAAAGTATAAATAATGCGCTATCATATATCGCTTTCTTTTCCTTTTTCTTTTTACCCCTGTCTTATCTAGTGTAAATGGGTTCCCCCTTTGTCCATGCTCTATATGTCTATTCGGCACTAAAGGTCTGCTAAAACCAACCTAGAACTTCATTGAATACTCTTTACCTGGCTTTCTTTGGTCGCGCAAAAGCGCACAGCTCTCGCAGCACACCCGTTGGTTCTCTGCGTTGTAACAGAGGCCAGGATTTCGGCGTATAGCGTCGCATCGTGTACTGCGGTCTCCGTACTCGCACCCTGGCGTTTCTGTTAAAAACGGAGAATCGGTCTGTGATTTTTTTTTCTTTTTTTGTTGTTGTTGTTTTGTTTGGGTTTTTTTGCTGTTTTTTTGCTGGTTTTTGTTTTTTTTCTTGCCTTTTGCCGTGTTGTTGCTTTCAATTTCAAAACTGAATAGAAGGATGGAGTGTGTCGGAGAATCGGTCTGTGATTTTTTTTTTAACATTTTTTTTTTTTTTGCTTTTGTTGTTTTGTTTCGTTTTTAGTTTTATAATGTTTTAGTTTTCTTATCTTTTTCAATTTCAAAACTGAATAGAAGGATGGAGTGTGTAAAAAAAAATGGCCGATAGAGAGCTTACAAGGCAGTGAGGTATATAATAGGTATATAAAAGAAGAGACATATATAATATTAAAGAGAGGGAGAGGGAGAAAAAGAGAGTGAGAGAGAGAGGTACACACATACAGACAGACAGAGATAGAGATAGAGGGATACAGACTCTTCCTTTCTCCTCTCCCTGTCTTCTTGTCTTTCTCTTTCTCTTATCCTCACTCCATCTACTCTCCATATCCGACTCTTTTGTGTCCGCTATCTCTTACCACCCTTCCCTTTATCGCTCGCTCTCTCTCACTCTCTATCTCAAACTACCTTTCACCAGTCTCTTGCATGTCTGACAGCAGATTCGCATTTTCTTCTCTTTCTCTATCTCTCTCTTTCTCTATCTCTCTCTCTCTCTCTCTCTCTCTCTCTCTCTCTTTCTCTTTCTTTCTTTCTTTCTTGTCCTTTTTCCCATCTCTCTCGTTCCCCCTCACCCCCTCTCTCTCACTTTCTATCTCGTTAAGGGGGGGGGGGGGAAGGGGGAAAGGGGGGGGGGGGTAGATGTAGAGAGGGTAAAAAGGTGGGGGGAAGAGGGTAATGTGCCAGGAAAAAACATTCGGAGAGGCGTCCCGAGATTTAAGTCTGAAGTTTTTTTGTTTATTTTTTTTTAGTTGCTTTGTTTCTGTTTGGTGTGTGTGTTTTGTGGGGGGGGTCTTCATTTTTCGTTTTTGTTTTTTTAAGGGGAGGGCAGACAAATGTGTTTACTTTGGCGACTTGGCCTGTACAGTACCTAAGGAGGCCTCGGACGTAAAACTGATGCTTCATTGCTCCCGCAACTTATATGGGATGTAGCTGGGTCTGTAAGAAATGTATAGTCGCAGGAAAGTCATTCCATAAAATTATGCAATATCTACGTCCAAAGATCTTAACACACAGGAAAGATATCGCTCACCCGCACTCTCTAGGGACAGAGACTCCATAGACAATATCTCTGATAAAAATTCTTAAAACAGAGGAGATATCGCTCACCCAGGCTCGATAAGGAAAGAGACTCCATATACAATACCTCCGATCAAAGATCTTAAAACAGAGGAGAGATATCGCTCACTCGGACTCTCTAGGGACAGAGACTCCATATCTACAATCTCTCCGATCAAAGATCTTACAACTTCTGCGATATAGCTCACCCAGGCTCGATAGGGACAAAGACTCCATTGACAATATCTACGACCAAAGATATTAACACAGAGGAGAGATATCGCTCACCCGCACTCTCTAGGGACAAAAACTCCATAGACAATAACTCCGATCAAAGATCTCACAACTTCTGCGACATAGCTCAGCCGAACTCTCTAGGGAAAGAAACTCCATATATACAATACCTCCGACCACAGATTTTACAGCTTCTGCAACATAGCTCACCCGGAGTCTCTAGGGAAAGAGACTCCATAGACAATATCTACGACCAAAGATATTAACACAGAGGAGAGATATTGCTCACCCGCACTCTCTAGGGACAAAAACTCCATAGACAATATCTCCGATCAAAGATCTTACAGCTTCTGCGACATAGCTCACCCAGGCTCGATAGGGAAAGAGACTCCATATCTACAATACCTCCGATCAAAGATCTTACAGCTTCTGCGACATAGCTCACCCAGGCTCGATAGGGAAAGAGACTCCATATCTACAATACCTCCGACCACAGATCTTACAGCTTCTGCGACATAGCTCACCCAGACTCTCTAGGGAAAGAGACTCCATATACAATATCTGCGACCAAAGATCTTAACTCAGAGTAGATATTGTTTACCCACAATCCCTAGGGAAATCGACTCCATAGACAATACCTACGACCAAAGATCTTAACACAGAGGAGAGATATTGCTCACCCGCACTCTCTAGGGAAAGTGACTCCATAGACAATAACTCCGATCAAAGATCTTACAACTTTTGCGAAATAGCTCACCCAGGCTCGATAGGGAAAGAGACTCCAAAGATAATACCCCCGATCAAAGATCTTACAGCTTCTACGAGATAGCTCATCTCACGTTTAGGAACAGAGACTCTATAAAATATTAATTTACAACACATCCGATCAAAGATCTTACAACTCACCGGGCTTGTCCTGGTTCCGCCTGGGCCTGCAGGCCTGGCAGCACCTCCTGGAGGAGAACTCGTGACTGTAGCACAGGGCGAGTCCGAACCTCCGCACCGCTTGGTCGCAGGGCAAGCCGTCAATCCTCAGCTCCACGCCCGACTGGGGGCACTCGTCTCGCTCGTCGCGACTCT
>RQTK01001146.1:64897-77821 GCA_003991915.1 Elysia chlorotica | reverse complement strand
TTCCCTAAACCACCTTGGTGATCAGAATCCTTGCGCTAACACACAACACAAACGCCACGGCAAATAATCCGATGTATCTCATTGTCATTGTTAATTCTCTATTTACCTTTTTAAATAATATAATTAATGATCCTTGTATTTTAACGGAAATAAAGGTTAGTAACAGCCAAAACACTTAACTAAAGTGAAAATTAATTTAGTTTTCTTACTGCTCTCTAACACATAGATAAGTTATAGGCAATTAATGTTCCCTTATAGTGTTTTTGTTGTTTGCTATATTTCGAATTTTTGTTAGGATTAAACGGTATAATTCACGTTTAAAACAAATATTGCCCACAGTTTTTTCGAAAAACCTTCTTTCCTAGTTACAAATCACCAAGAATTTAGATATCCAAGGAAAGTCCTATACGGCGACCATAAGAGTAAACATTCTGATGGTCCGTAGACACTTTAACCCAAGAGACCAAGAACATCAAGTTTTGTCTTTCTTACTTGTATCATAATAAGGACGCTGAGTAAAAATAAATGTCTTTGTTGTCGAACGGAAAATTCGTTTCCCTCTGAAGTGGACCACTTGAATAGCGTAGTACAGTACGGAGATAACAAACGTAGGTCAAAATGCTCACATGTAAAGCGTTTTCTCAACCTCTCTTTCTTATTAATAGAGGCGTACACTTTAATGGCGAGTTGAGTTGGTTACTTTTGGTAGCTCATCTCTAGGTACATCATACTTCTCTCTTGAAAGGCTTGATTGGGAAAGTGTTTAATAAAGGGGGATGGGCAAAATAACTCACTAGTTTTCGCAGTATAAGGCTTCTTCACCGCTCTTTCAACCTTCAGAGAAATTCACAAAGCTTTGGGGTGCGATAGGGCAAGTGGTATAGCGTTGGGTGCACACGGTTCGAATCATTAATTTGGAATAAACAATTATTTGTCTGATTTCGTCCTCCAGTAGTTAGATGGGTGTCAGGACAATATGGATGGCTGAGACGGGAGTCTTGGTATAACCGCACAGTCTCTGGGTCTTAGAACAGAACGTTTGAAAGCGTCAGTTTTTGAACCCAACGTAGTATAGAGGTTTTCCTGGGGAGCATAGGGGGAAGCTTCTTACCTACAAAGAACAAAATCACAAGGCTGAAGTTGAGTTGACGAAGGAAAGAAGTAAAGCAAAGCCAACTGCTTGTATTTCGATGAAAGAAACAGATCCATATTGAGTTCGAGGAACTGAACGTCTCAATCTTTACAACCAAACAAAAGGGATTTAATTATATGAAAATGTGTATATTAATAATTTACCCTATCTAGTTCAATCCATGCGGCGGTGTCAAAATCAAGTGGCGGTAAGTACAACGACGCGGTAGCTCGCGACTCGTCGTAAGCCTTCTTAATCTCATAATACAACGAGTCGTAAGATACCTGGACGTTGTACTTACAGCCTAAGGCCAATAAAAGATGACATAGAGCGCGGAAAAGGGAAACTTAAAAATACATAGCAAAGGAAACTAATTTTTAATTCCTCAAACCGTTTCCTAGTACAATAAGAGACTATAGATACAGTGAGACGTTATACAAAAAGAGCTCACGGTGTCTTTGTTAGGTGTAGCTAACGTGACGCTTTGTCTCTCTATTTCTATATTAAAATTAAGGCGGTTTGAAATGTTCAAACTGAGTTTTCACTAAGGTTTAAAGAAGGAAGCAGTCACCTTAATGATCACTGTGAGTACACTCTCCAGTAAAACAGTGCCATTAACTCCGGACTATGGTTACTTTTACATAGTAAAAGATTATCCTTTGTCTCTGGTGTAAGTTTCTAGCACCGTTGTAATAAATCTGTTTTAATTGTTCATCAAAAAAAATTATTTTGTTATCAACATGCCAATGCATTTGGTTTATTTCAGTGTATCTTGGCATGTTAATATAGCGACCCATCTTTAAATTCTCATTACAGATTCCACATACGTTTCGATAAAAGTTGAAAAATTCAATACCCATTCAGCGCCTTGAACATAATTGTGTGTGTGCAACAGTGTTCGAACTAATAATCATCGTTTTTGGTATAATTCTAAGGCAATTCTTTTGTCCAAAAGAAAGTGATCAACTTTAAATTCACCGCTTTTACCATTAGAGCAAGTAATCAAAGATGCGCTACACTACTTAGCCCATGAAAAAATCGTATGTTGAACTATCTATTTTAAATAAGGCTTTAAAATGTAAGCTTTTGGAGTTCCTTTCCCTGAGGTCTAATCATTTGCTGCTACCATTGCGGTTACGCTATGTTATTTCTTGAAGTGGAGCCCTACTTTGTCAATCAGTGAAAATGTCCCTAATTTGACTCCGTACGAACGAGTTCTCGCAAACAATTCACTTTATAAAAAGCTAGCCTCTCTACAAACAAAAGAGGTTAAAATACTAATAGCCACATAGTCCTTTATTCATCTTCTCATCCATTACACGTATTATTAATTCAACTGATTTTCACAGTTCTCTGAGTTTTCAATTTGTATCATAAAATGTTAGATGATATCACCTCCCAGTTCTTTCTCGTGACGTTATAACCCACGCTAATTGCAGTATAGGGGATACCCGCTGGCAATATCGCAGCATTTTCTTTCTCGTCTTCCTATTTTTCCAAATACTATGGAGATTTTTTTCTTTCTTAAACATGACTCAAGTCAATATCTGCAGCCATTGTGTCTTCTCACATTTAGCTCACCATTCCAACTATTGTTTGCTCCAGAACAAATGAATCCTTTTTATCGTTATTCAAATATTATTTCAAAAAATGGACTCATCTGTTTTTTTCAACTTTTCATAACTTCTCTCCTTTCTCCTGCTGCTTCGCTGCCCCTGTTGCTGCTTCTTCTTCTCCTCCTCCTCCTCCTCCTCCTCCTCCCTATTCTCCCCCTCATCGTCATCCATATCATCTTATCATCATCACTGAAATCCGAAGTATATGTCCTCTCTGAAATAACTGCCTTTGTATTTTTCTTCTCTGAACTTGCTCATAAAATAAATAGACTCTCTCTTCATCTCAAATGCCTCGTCACTTCGTAAATTTAAGTATCTCTCTCTTTCTCTCTCTCTCTCTATCTCTCTCTCTCTCTCTCTCTCTCTCTCTCCGTTACATTCACCGATACGATTTCTGTACTTCTTGTTTTTAAATTGGTACCTACAATCATTTGATGTGAACATCTCAAATCTTAGTGGCACTACTATTACTTCTGGGTGTGCTTTATATAAACCTCACTTTTATTTGAGTATGCCAAAACCTTTATTTGGTGTCAATCCTTTTTTAAACACATGGACATAGTAAGTGAAGTAAAGTGAAATGAAAGGGACCAAAGAGAATGATTTGTAGGCAATTAAGTAAAATTAAGATAGTTTCTTAGATTCTTGTTTCTGGTTCAATTTTTGTATAACTTTGATCTAGGCCTATAATAGCGCTTGGGGATTACTATTTCAGATCCAGAACAAACAAGTATATTATGAAATCAATGTGTTGACAATAATAGAAGATTCACAGAGATTAGAATAACATTACAGTGTCGCTTGAAATATCATGGCTGTTACATGCTCAGTTGTGCAATGCTGAATTGTTTTTATTGCAAGTCTGTTACATGGACGACTCTTGCGTGTGAACGGTTTCAAAAAGCCAGTCCTAGCCTCTTTCCTCGCTAGATAATCAGGTTAATCTCAACGGGTTACAGATTTTTGAAATTTTAAATGCATAAATGGGGTATAATTAGCTGTATTACATGCTAATCTTCTTGGACTATTTGTGAATTTAGCGATTTTCGATAACATGACTCTGTCGCCTCTATGGACGCAGGCTTCAGAAGAGCTCATGCCTTGCAACTAAGTTAGATAACTCTTGGTCAAACCATCATTATTCTCTATTCCAAGGAAGCCACTTCAGACCCTAATCTTACATCTCTTGACATTAAGGCGAAATAAGAAGCTCATTGTCGTGTTGTTTCATAACGTGGCTATTACTGTATCAGAAATGCTCTGTTGTTTTTCATGAGCTACACAGATAATTCAATTATCATGAAGATGCCTCGGTGATCCTATATCCATAGCTCTTCAAGTCTAATTTGAATATGTGTTGTTGTTTTTTGTTGTTGCTGTTTTTTTATGCTTTTGTTTTTATGTATTTTGTATTTGTTTCTGTAAGGATTTACTGCTTCCGAAAGCAAAAACTATGGATCGAAGTTTTTTTCTTGTGTTATTCCTTATCCATATGTCAATATTGCTCTCTTTCTCTGTCTGCCTGTCTCTCTCTACCTTTCTGTCTCTGCCTCTTTATCTCTGTCTATGTCTGTATCTTTTCGGTCTTGCACACACACTCTCTCTCAACCTCTCTGTCGTTCTCCTTTCTCTGTCATTCTCCCTCTCTCTCTATATATCTCCTTGTCTTCCCCACTCGGCATGTTGTGCTACACAGAATGATTCCCTGTTACCACGTCAATAACATAAACAATGGCAAGTCAGGGATGGTTGGGGTTGGTTGGGTTTTGTTTAACGTCCAACAGCAGCACTATATAGGCTATATTGTGGACGGGTCCCAAGACGGACGTCTGACAACTTTATTTGCTGCCACACACGAGACAGGGCGGGGACACCATGACTCCTGTCTCAGCCGGTCACATTATACCAGTAGGGAACGCAACAGCCAGGAATCGAACTCGGGACCTTTTGCGTCGGAAGCCGGTGTTCTACCCCTAGACCACCGCGCCCCCGCAAGTCAGGGATATAACCATTCATACACATTTCCAACCAACTGCAAAGGTCATATCAAAAAGCGTTTGGGAAAGTTAAAGAGAAACAATTATTGTATATAGAAACGCTTTGCAATTGCTGCGTACTTTCTTCTTGAGTGGTTTGTACTTGAGACTCGATTTAGGTCTCGTCGTTTTTGCCACTTCAAGAGAAATTTCTTAGACATTTCTTACTATCTGTTTCATTGTATTCCCACTTCGACTTGAGTTGATACATGGGGGCGACCTATTACAAGTGGTAAAGCGTTAGTATCCCACTCAAGAGATCCCTGATTCAAAACCCACGATCAGACAAAAATGTCCTTGTCTTGTCCCATTTCGTCCGCAACTGGTTGGGTCGGTGTCAGTCATTACGATATAATGTGACTGGTTGAGACAGGGGTCATAGTATTCCCGCAATGTCTCTACATATGTCGTCACACGTAATGTTGTCAGACTTTAGCTTTGGGACTTGTCCACAATCTAACCTATATGGTGACGTGTTGTACACTAAGCAACAGAACTACAAAAAATCTGCCTTCAGTTGATACAAAAAATTAATAGCCTCAATCGACATTCGTGGGCTTTTCCTAAAAGGAAACAAAGGCTACACGTTTGGTTCCTAGGGCGCCAGTAAGCCCAGTCGCTGGTGATTTGGACTGATAATTAGAAGGTTTGAGGTTCCAATCTCAACTTGAGCACATGTCTTGATATAGAACTCTATGATGTGTGACATGATTGTGGAGGGGTTTTGTGGTAAAAGCACCAGAATTAACAAAAATCCAGCTTGACATAATATATATGACCTTGACCTAATTTGTGTGAAGTTTTGTACTTTTACCACCGACCCCACAAAATCTGTTCTACTTTGCTGCGCTCGATCAACTGAGCTGGACATCTGGAAACAAAGAAAATGCAGCACCACCCCACTTTATTTTCAGAACAAAGCTTGAAGGTACTGTACAAGATGAAAGGATTGATTAAAACAGCTCCTGAATGTATGATAAAGAATGAATTATATTAAATCTATATATCCCGTTAAGAATTTGGAACCATTATATAGAACGGATTCGATTTAATCTATTTATTTAAGTCGTTAGCGCCGCGACGTGCTCACAGATCTGTGTCCTGGCTTTTGTCCAGATGTGTGAGGAGCCCCCATCGCCCGAGACTAACAAACCAATTAAAGGTGTCAGCCTCAGCCAAAGACACAGTTTTGTTATTGTTGTAAGGCGATTAACAAACCTTATTATAATATTGTCAGAAACAAAGGGGAAAAGTCGAGACCTTCTGACTAGTTGTTCTAACGATGTTTATTTGATCAAGTCGGAAAAAAATCGCTCAATTCAAGAAATCCTTTATTCATGAAGGGTCGTAAAGTTGGTCTGACTAAGTCTACTACATTTTTTGACGAGGCTAAAAACCTCTAAAAAAATCTGTCTACTCCATTTCAAAATCTTCGGGAAATGACTCAAATGCAAAGCCATTACAAATAACTTCCTTCATATTAATAAATGAATCGCAGTCCAGTTTTCTCAAGTCAGCCATTGAGAGCATACTATTTTACTGACGTTTTGCATTATGGATGGGGTGGCCATTCTACACTATGTAGGGATTAACACTTGAGACACTGATAAGGAAAATCCTGCAGTTGGTTTCATACCTTTTGTATTTCCGCCTGTAAAGAAAAGATCAAGAAAATTGCACACACAAAATCATAATTCAATACGAAATAAAAAAGTGAGATCCAAAAGAACCAACATAGTGATGGTTACACAATTCGAAAGAGACATAAATAAGATCTATTGTTCCAAGAGCCCCCAGAATACTTCATTAAAAGTCTCCTTGAAATTTTGCGATTTTGGTGATTGGTCTTTTAATATTTATTTAAGTATGCATGTAGCTACGTGACTAAGTGTATTTGTCTGTATATGTGTATGTGTGTATGCACATATTTTTGTATAATTATTGATGTACTCACCAAAATGTGTCGTTATTGATTTAGATCTAGCATTATATTATTATAGATCTAATTTCTATATCAAAGAATTATAAACGCACCTTTTTGAGGTGCAGAAATAGCAAAATTAAGCTATAAAACTATCTCAAACTTAATAAAACGCCACCGAAATAAATCATAATTTATTTTTAAAGAGACAAAAATAGACATGCGACCCCGAAAAATTTAGCTCTTTGTCCAGCCTCGAATCAGGAGTCATAGTTACATTAATAACAAAAAATCTTGTTTTATGGATGGGTCGTAGACTGAATTTTCGTTAAAGGCGTGCTAATTAGAAGTCAGACCAGGGATTTCGTACTACAACATGCTCTGCCTTTTGAGCTATCTCGCCTTTGTTCTAGATTTGAGATTGCGTGTATTCTGGCATGATTCGGCCTGGCTCTATCTTTATCAAAACCCGGAGGAAAACGCCAAAACAATACTACAGGCACACACACATTCACATCAATGTCTCATTTCTAACATTTTTACTTATCATTTCAACAAATGATACCAAGCGCAAACCTCACTGATACAGTCTATATAATAAATGTATTACAATTGCACGGGCGGCAACTGTGGTAGAGACTGTGTCGGGTTGTTAAACCCCACGCGTCGCCGCTCTCAACAAGCCCGATGAGTTATACAAATTAAACAGGGCACAAACCAACATCTACATACATGACAGGATGTTTACCCGAAAAAATCCACAAAAAAGGAAACAAAGCAGGAAAAAAAGAGCCGTTACCTGGATGAGCCTCTTGCTGGGATGTGTCATTTAAAAGGGAAGCTATCGTCTTTGCAGGGATAAAACAGTTAAACCGAAATTACCTCTCTTATGACACATAAGTATTATATTGGACGGATCCCAACACTAACGTATGATCATTTTACGTGCTGCCATACACAAACAGTGTGGAGACACAAGGACTGTTGTCTCGGCTATTCACATTATATTGACTCTGTCTCAACGTGAAGGGGAGAAATGAAACAATATTAATTGGCGACTAATCAACGCTCTACCAACTGCGTTATTCACCCCTCCCCCCATCCCTAAATGTGGTTCAAGGTGAAAGGGTTTCTGTCTCAATCTGCCATATTAAACTGACGCCGACCTAACTATTAGAATAATGTTGGTACATGCAGTTCGGATCAAAGCTTGCTTCTAACGGCTACAGACGTCACAACCAAGGTTTAACATCGGTCAAAACAATTGTTTCTTCAATTATTTTTTTTTGGGGTCACCAAAATACACTTCTCTAAAAAGGACAAAGGGAGAGGTATTTACATTGTGACATTGTAAGGGAAGCTGCCAACTTCGAAAAAAAAAATCAGCTCGTGGTTGTGGTTATTCCTTTGAGGGAAAAAAAACCTTCTCCCAGTTTTAGATCTCCCTGTTTGCCAAGCAGGATTCTATACGTCGACGGGCCCCAAAGAAAAGGTCTGAAAATTTACGTGCCGACGCATAAAACACAGTGCGGGGAAACCAAGACTGCTTTCTTATCGACTCTCAGCCTGACGCCCACGCAACTAGCTGAGGGCGGCGAAATCTGAAATAGAAAATTAATGTTTCTGTTAGTGGGTTTCGAATCAGCCATCTCCCGACTGGGAGACCAGCGCTCTACCGCTTGCGTCACTTCGGGTTCGTTGGATAGGGCGCGTAACTTCTAATCAGAGGTTTCGAGACCCCAGGTTCAGTACTAGGCCGCCAAAGAGTGTTGTTCCCACAACGCTGGGTCTGTGTACATTTCAACTATCCGGCTCGACTGAGACATGAGTCATGGTATACAGGCTTTGTTTCTTCATGGAGCACATCAAAAAGCCGTCTGACCTTACCGTGATACACGTCACCAAAACGTCTGTTGGTCTTTCTCCTGCCCCTAGATATTTTTTCCGAACACGTCACCAAAATGTATGTTGGTCTTTTCCTGCCCCTAGATATTTTTTCCGAACACGTCACCAAAATGTCTGTTGGTCTTTTTCCTGCCCCTAGATATTTTTGCCGAAGTCATTTGGAAAATAATTCGTAATTAGCTTAATATGTCAACAGCTGCGTTAAATCCAATCAGTAGAGGATTAATTTAAAAATATTCCACCCAGAAGTTGATATCGTTTAAGGATAATTCTTTATAGCCTAACTAATCTAACTTAATCTTTTTGTGTGAATGATGCGAGATTTCTACAGACATTGTTTTTGTTGTTTACGCCAAACACGGCAAATCCAAACTAAAACTGGCGTATTATCCGACGTTGGAAGTTAAATTAGCAATGGCTTTTGTTCTCAGAGACGTTGGGTATTATTTTTACAATTCGTTTGCAATGGATTTCATGGTCAAGATTGATGGATTTTAGATGTCTCTTCAAAAAATCTTAATTGAATGAATTTTTAGTTGCATGGAGCAGTTTTTCAAACTTGAATGTGTCTTAAAATTCATTCTACAATACGGACAGACGCGAAAAGATAAATTCAAACGATAATTTTAATGTAATAATTTGATATAATGAAATGTAAGTGCCTGTGAATAGAGACGATATTGTTGACTAAACCGAAACTTCTTTTGTTGTTTCAATTTCATTTTTGATTTAATTAACATTCCAAAACCTTATTTAAATTCTAATTATATAAAGATTTCTAAATATTTAAACATTATAATTTACTGTCACAAGCGTCGCCAGAGAAGAAAAGATTTTTTCCTTAACCTTAAGCTGATCATTTTCTACTCTCTAAGGGCAATCAGGCAGACGAAGACATTCAGCAAGGCACCAGAAGTGGTTGTTTTTTTTTCTACAAAAGTAGAGATTTTGCAAACAACTGAACTTCGCTAAAGGGAATCTTTCTCCCCCGTCCCTCTCTCTCTCTCTCTTCTCTCTCTCCTCTTCTCTCTCTCTCTCTCTCTCTCTCTCTCTCTCTTTTCTCGTTTCTCTGTTCTCTCTCTCTCTCCTCTCTCTCTCTCTCTCTCTCTCTCTCTCTCTCTCTCTCTCTCTCTCTCTCTCTCACTCTCTGGGTTTTAACGACTTCTAGGTTGTCCTACTTTACCGCATATTTTTTCCAGCTGGAGATGGCGACAATAATTATCCATGCCTTCATGCTTGCGTTAAAATCTCGCCGCCAGTAGGTACGTTTTTGCCTTTCAAATGTCACAGACGCACTTTTCATGCAGAGAGTTCCAGATAGCTTGGATGAGAAAGGATTCCGGCGCATGTCAACAGCACCAGGATGATTTGGGACTTTGACGGCCCGTCTGGCCCGATAGTGGCAGAGATGAGAAGGGAAGAAACAGCTCCGACATACAGGAAGAGGAACTATAAAAATTTCAGTCGAGGCCTTTTGTATTTGCGAAACGGGAGAGATTTTGATAGTGTATGAATAGAAAAGGAAACTTCAAATTTAAGTTGATACCTTTTGGTTCTGTGAAAGGGGAATGTTGTGCGTTATTTTTATTTTTACCTGGCTCCGTTGTTAATTGTGTTACATAGACTATGCTTTAGGGGAGAAGGAATGATTTAGAATGCTGTGTGTGAGGGAGACCATTTGTATGCAAATGGAAAGTCTTTACTGTAGAGTGTGGTTATCTTAGCTTTGTTGGTTCCTTCTTGACCATCGTCAGCCCCAATGCTATCTTCGCATTCGCAGTGAGGTTTGCAGCAAATAATCCTGAAATCGAACAATTGTAAAAAAATGTTTTCTAAAGTTCATATCTTTAAATCCCGGTCTCCCTTCCCCCCAAAGCAAAACAAAACAAAAGTATAATGATTAAAACGTTGCGAATTTGAAAACTTCAAGTTTATTTTTAATTATTAAAGAAATTGCACTCACCGCTTACATGTACGCAGTAGGAGTCTGACATGACATAAGAAGGTTTTCTCGGTTTTTGCGCTTTTAAGAAAACCGTAATTAAATGTTTTGGCTATAAAAGGTTTATGACAAGGCTATTGGATAAAAATGTTTTTATTTTGTTCTACAACTAGGCTGCAATTCTCTAAAGCCGTTATTTTGATGATGTTTCTGTAGAGATAACACCTTAATGTCAAGATCTTTCTAAGTTTACCAAACCTGCAGGTCACACATTTTTAATGTCATTTCGCGTTCAATCACCTCGAAGCGATGTTTTTAACACAAACCTAAAATAATCTGTGGCGTAGCAGCCATTTCAGCTCTCGTCAACATGAAAACATCGTAAAACCTTGTACCAGCCTCCATCAGATTGTTACAAAACCGCCATACTTAGCGAAGTTTTGTTTTAAACTTGAATATACGAGTATCAAGCCATTTAGGTCTAAAAGAAGACTGATAGTGTTATTTTATAGTGAATCTAAAAAAAAACAAAAAACAGTTGCGTTTCCGCACTTTTAGTTCTCTTTTAAAGACTATGTGTCGTACATACACAGTTGTGGTATACTTACGACTCGTCGTAAGATATGACAGTTAGGCAAGACGAGTTGTAAACCACGGAGCTCATTGTACTTACCGCTTTTGGGCAGTGGGTACAGTGTCGCGATAATGTACGACTCATTATAAGAAGAATGCGAAAAAAGAAGGCTTACGACGAGTCATTGAGTTGTTGCAGTTGAGTCAGTTTAACGTCCAACGTCAGCACTATACAAGCTATATTGTAGACGGGCTCCAAGACTGACGTCTGACAATTTTATGTGCTGCCACACACGAGACAGGGCGGAGATACCATGACTCCTGTCGAAGCGGGTCACATTACACAGACACCGACCCAACCAGTAGGGGGCGAAATCGCCATGGCTCGAACAACGGAACTTCTGCGTCGGGAGCCGATGTTCTACCCCAGGGCTAGCGCGCCCCCTAAGTTAGCGCGACGTTGTACTTACGGCCCTAGACTAAGTCCCACCAATGATCCTTACTCAGTCCTTTTGCCTGATGCGCTTCCTATTTTTGTAGTACATCTTACCTTGTAATTGCTTTGCTATTCCGTTTTATGCGCTTTTTTTTTTTTAAATCCTCAGTTCTAAAATTATCTATTCTGTTTTACTTTCCATCGCTGTTTGGCCAAAATAGAATATTAGATTAATGGCATTCGTTGTTTTTTTTTTAGCCTTCTTTTTGTTCCCCATAAACATTTCTAGTTTAATTTTCGGAATGCGTTTTCTTTTTTTTATTCTTACGGTATAGTTTTACAATCTAATTAGGTGTACATATAAATGTATTTCTCCTTGCCGTTGTTGGGATCAATCCATCGTGTTTTCCTTTTTTTTTTTTGGCGAAAATTGGCTCTGCTTCGAAATCTTTTTTCTTTTTTTCTGAGCTCTGCGCTTCACGTTTTATTGTCTTCTTTACAAAAACGTAACCCACTCCTGTAATAACCTCGACTTCCCAAAATAGTAACATGTTTATTTGTAGAAAACCAATGATATTCCGAATCCTTCAACTTTCGGATCAGATTGCAAAACTTGGCTTTCAAAGAGAGAAATATGGAAACAAAGAAATAAAGGAAGAAAGAACGAAAAATAAAAACACAATAAGTAAAGGCGAGAAGGCGTTGAACCCTTCACAAAAAACTGCAATGTTATTAATATAGTTCTCCGAAAATAGTTTTTCCTGACGAAGCAATAAACATCTTGCAATGTTACATCTTGCTTTCATTTATTGTCATTTTCTAACCGCAATACTTTACTTACACCTTCTTTCCTGTTCTTTAACTGTAAACGAAGAAGTTTGCTTTTTTTTCCTTTGTTGTTGTTGTTGTTGTTTTTGTTTTAACAATTTGCTGGTTTTTACAACGCTTTTCGTCTCGAAATTAACCAGGAATAACAAGCGCGAAGCCCGCTAAGGCTACTGGGTGTAATAATAATGTGAAGCTATGCACGGAATTTTGAAAATAAATTCGGTAAATCAGGTAATTACATTATAAGGTTGAGAATTCCAGAGTAAAATGATGTATGTTTGAGGTCCACTTAGACATTTATAATTAACAAACTTTCTGTTTATTCTTCTTTAATCGATACGTTTTTAGCTTTAAGTATTTGTTCCCTCTTTCCGTCTATCACCATAAAAAGCATCCCGATATAGGTTTTCCTGACAAAGCAAAATAACATCTGACAATAAAACTTGTGCATTTCATCTGTTAAGGTGTTCTAAAAATTATCTTATAACATTTCTATAAGTATAACCTTTCTTTTTCTTAAAATATATTGTTTTTT